>OU015759.1:4787560-4803244 GCA_907169655.1 Acomys percivali | reverse complement strand
AGAAAGAAAGAAAGAAAGAAAGAAAGAAAGAAAGAAAGGAGCCGGGCTTGGTGGCGCACGCCTTTAATCCCAGCACTCGGAAGGCAGAGGCAGGCGGATCGCTGTGAGTTCGAGGCCAGCCTGGTCTACAAAGCGAGTCCAGGACAGCCAAGGATACACAGAGAGACCCTGTCTTGAAAAACCAAAAAAAAAAAAAAAAAAAAAAGAAGGAAGGAAGAAAGGAAGAGAAAAGGCATCGGAGAAGTAACTTCGAGTTCTTCTGCAAGAAAGTCCGCTTTACACTGAGGTCGTATATAGACATCAGCTTATTCTAGAAATTATAAATTGATCCCAAATAGAATAAGGACTTTCTGTTGCTAGTATGCAGCTCACAGCATTTTTTTTCCCGCCCTTCGGTGCTGGAGACTAAAACCAGCACAGGCTAGGCTAGCTATCTAAGATTGAGCCACACCCCTCACTGATAGATTCTAAGACCGCGGGCCCATGCTGGTGGATTCTAGGCAATCTTTCTTTTTTTTTTTTTTTTTTTTTTTTTACTGTTGAGCCACATTTTGCAGCCTTCTCTTTGCTTTTTATTTTGAGACAGGATCTCATTAAATGGCTTAGGATGGTCCTGGCAGTTTTTGAACATAGAATCCCCCTGCCTTGGCTTCCCAAACAGGTGGGAGGGACTACACCCTGAGCCTCCAAGACCGTGCACATCACTTAAAATAATTTAAATAATAATAATTAGTATTATTATATTTATATATAATATATAAAATATATTATATATAAATAATATATTTTTATAATTATTATATTTATATATAAATAATTATAAACATTTTATGATAATAATAATTATTATTAACAACAACTACTTATCTATCCTGAGTCAGTGAAACTGTGTGAACAATAATAGAGTCTGAGGCTTCACTGTGTCACCCGTACACTATAGATTATATTGTACACCAAAGGTATTTTTCCCTTTCTGCTTGTTTGTTTGTTTTGTTCTCTTCCTTTTCCTTCCCTCCCTCCACCTCCTTTTCTTTCTCTTCTCAGTACTGAGGCTAGAACACACTGGGCAAGCAATCTCCCACTTAGCTACAACATCCTCAGTCCTCCTCCCCTGCTTTTTTTTTTTTTTATTTAAATCATATAATGAGACAGGGTTTCTCTGTGTAGCCTTGGCTGTCCTGGACTCACTTTGTAGACCAGGGCTGGCCTCGAACTCACAGCGATCCGCCTGCCTCTGCCTCTGCCTCCCGAGTGCTGGGATTAAAGGCGTGTGCCACCACCGCCCGGCCTCCCCTGCTTTTAAGTTGAATTAATGAACACCGGAGGCTATGACTGTCCCCTCTTGCAACTTTTTCCAGGACAATGAGGCTATGACACAGTTGCCAAAGCGCCCCCACCTGACTCCTCTGTTCCCTAAACATGGCTCTCACATGGCTTTCTGGCGTTGTCTCATTTCCTCCGAGGGTACAAGGCAGGATCAGCCTTTCCCCCCAGCTCCAGGAACAGTGCCGGCCATGATCCTGTCGCTGATCCTCCAGCTGTTGACTGTCTGTGAGCCGTCTCTCCTCCGTGGGGGCGGGGGAGGGTCCTTGCCTGGGCTGAGAGCTGTATCTATCTGATCATCTGGAATTCAACATCTAGTTTGGAAAAAAGAGTAGGGACTGGTACCCAGATACCAGAGTCCTATAAATGGGGGAAGACAGATTGCTGGGTCTGGGACTGAGCGTAGGTTTCTCTGGGTCTCTAGGCCAGAGAGAGAGAAGGGCATTACACCCCCAAACCCCAAGAGAGAGAAACATCCCCCCACCCCTCCACCCCACCCCCCCCCCCCACCCCCCCCCCCCCCCCCCCCCCCCCCCCCCTACCTCCCCCCTCCCCCCCCCACCCTCCCATACCCCCCCACCCCCATGGGAGTAGATTATCGTTCTCAGGAAAGGTGGAAAACAAAAAGCTGGACAGCTGGCTTCTTAAGTATGAGGATGGAAAATCTGGAGTTTTGCTTGATCCAAAAGAAGATGGCGGGGGAGGTGGGGAGGTGAGGAGTGGGGGGGTGGGGGATTCTTGTTTTCAGAGGAAAAAGAAACCATGTAATCAGAGTCTAGGGCTGCCGGTGAGGGAGACTGGTAGTCACAAAGGACTTTGTAAAGATCTGGGTCCCTACCCTTTTCCAGGGCCCGTGTGTCACGCGGACATCACACCAGCAGGTGAGTGGTGAACTCCAAAAGCTCTCCTTCATCCTGCTCGCTCCGCCATCTCCGACAACTCGTTTATTTTGATACCCAGCTTCACCCCAGATTTCCTCACTCCCCTCTCTTCCTTGCATCCCTTTGTCCTCCTACCTACCTTGTTTCTTTCCCTTCTCCCTTTTCTCCTGTATCCTTCCCTTTCTCCCCTGACTTCCATCCCTCCCATCTCCTTCCCCTCCCTCCCTCTTTCCTTCATCCCTTTAGTGAATGATAGATGAGTAGAGAAGACCACAAATATGGATTGTTTGCTTGCTTTGTTGGTTCTTTCCCCAAGATGGAGTTTCTCTTCTCTGGCTGTCCTGGACTCGATTTGTAGACCAGGCTGGCCTCGAACCCACAGTGATCCACCTGCCTCTGCCTTCCAAGTGCTGGGATTAAAGTGTGCGCCACCACACCTGGCTATGAATGTAGATTTGTTAAGGAGACCTAGGCAATCCTGTTCATTACATGGCCTTGATCAAACCAGGAATCTCGGAGACTCCATTTTCTCCCTTGAAAAGTGGGCTGCAGTGAGGATTTAATATGATTATATAGGCAAACTGTTGCCTCAGATCCTGGCATAGTCCAGCCCTTCAGACATGGCATTTCCTCAATGCCAATGGTACCAGCAAAAGGAATGCTCCCCTACCCGGAGACCGTTTCTTCTTGGGTTTTCTGATACAGGAGGTGTTTTTTTTCTCTCCAACTTTCTTCCAGTATACTCCACTTTCGAATGAGAATCATCTGAGAAGCCGTTCATATCTGAATTATCAGTTAATTTGCCTATTATTTTATGTGTTTGAGTGGTTTGCCTATGCGTACGTATGTACACCACATGCATGCCTGGTGCTTGCAGAGCTCAGAAGAAGGCACTAGGGTCCTCTGGAACTGGGGGTTACAGTTGGTCATGAGGCACCAGGCGGTGCTGAGAATCACACACATACCCCAGTCTTTTGCAAAAGCAACCACTGCTCTTATCTGCTAAGCCATCTCTCCCAGCCCCTAATTTTAAATGATAAAAGATAACCAAAGATTCAACAGTCTTCCACTTCCCCTTCCTGTGTTCCTGAATCCCACAAAAAGTGTTCCGTGCATTCATACGCATCACGCATTTACGTGCTTCCCCTTTTTCTTGCCGGATCGAAATTGGCATTTCATGGCTCATTCTGGGTCCTAAGTGTTAATTTTACTTTGTGTCTTGGAGATCTTTCCCAGCCGTTAAACAGTTATTTTTCAGTTTTTAAATTTATTTAGAAATAATAATTTGCCTATGGTGGTGGTGGTGATGGTGGTAGTGGTGCATGCCTTTAGTCCCAGCACTTGGAAGACAGAGGCAGGAAGATCTCTTTCTGTGAGTTCAAGGACAGCCTGGTCTGCAGAGTGAGAACCTGAGAACTGTCTCAAGAAAAAAAAGAGAAGAAAGAAAACAAAACAACAGGCAGCTGGTGGTGGCTCATGCCTTTTATCTTAGTACTTCGGAGGCAGAGGTAGAGGCAGAGGCAGGTGGATCTCTGAGTTCGAGGCCAGCCTGGTCTTCAGAGTAAGTTCCAGGACAGCCAGGGCTACACAGAGAAATACTGTCTCAAAAAAACAAGCAAACAACACCAACAAAGAAGAATTGCTTATGGTGAAGCTGTGGCGTTATTGAGTGATTGCCCTTGTTATATTTTTATTGTTTGGATATATACTGGGGATGGATTGTACATAGTGGGAGAGTGTTCTATCATTGAGCAACACTTCCAGCCCCTCACGGGGGTATTCTAGGCAGGTACTCTACCACTCAGCCACATCCCAGTCCTCACTGAGGGATGATCACCCATACACCACTATACCTGGTATTCTTTTTGTTGGTTGGTTGGTTGGTTGGTTTGGTTTGGTTTTCCCAGTCAGGGCAGTTTCCCAGTTTAGGACAGCCAAGACTACACAGAGAAACCCTGTCTGAAAAAACCAAAAAAACAAACAAACAAACCCCAAAACAGTAGTAATAGTAAATTGAAACAAAAATAACCATTCCTGGTATGACATTTTAAAAACTATGCCTTAAAATTGCAGAGAAGGGATTGGGGGTGTAACTCAGTTGGTAGATTGCTTCCTAGCAGGCCCCAGCACTGCATAGATGCAAGGGGTGGTGGTGGTCCTGATGGTGGCACAGGTTTATAATCCAAGCGGGTCAGAAATTGAAAGTCACTCTTTGCTACATAACAAGGTCATGGCTGCCCGGGGCTCCATAAGATTTTATCTCAAACAAACAAATTATGGAGAGGGTTTAAATCTATCTAAATCTTACTGGTAGAGTGAGTGATTCCCCACAATGCATAGGTTCGATCCTTTGCACAAACGAACAAATAACCATAGGGAAAAGCTCAAAGTTAAGTGGCACACTCCTTTAATTCCAGCACCCAGAGGCAGAGGCCAGTGGATCTCTGTGAGTTCGAGGCCAGCCTGGTCTAAAAAGTGAGTCTAGGACAGCCAAGGCTACACAGAGAGACCCTGTCTCAAAACCCCACCCCCCAAAAAAGAGTCCTACTCCTGTGAATTTCAGCTACTTTAGGGCAGCTGTGACTGTACGCCGGGCCCTCCCCTCCTTTGTAGAGATCCAAGGTGTCCAACTTCCGCCTAGCTCCTGGGGCTTCTGGGTTGGAGGGTCCTGAGTAACCAAACACTCTTCTTCATTAAGCGCCCCCAGCCGCATATCCCCAGCCATGGCTAGGGGTCCATCCTGCTGCAGTTGTGACTCCTGGCGCCAACGTGACCTTGAAGTGCCGAGCACCCCAACCCGCCTGGCGGTTTGCACTCTTCAGAACTGGTGTTGTCACCCCCCTGTTCCTCCGAGACGTGTCCATTGAGATGGCCGAGTTCTTCCTGGAGGAGGTGACTCTGGCCCAGGCGGGCAGTTATCACTGCAGCTACCGCAGGACAGACTGGGGGCCGGGTGTCTGGTCCCAGCCCAGTGATGTCCTGGAACTGCTGGTAACAGGTAAGGTCCGGGAGGAATGGGAGAAGGGCACCAGGAATGAGATTAAGACAGAGGGTGGGGGCCGGGCGCAGTGGCAGGGGCTGGAGAGATGGCTCAGTGGTTAAGGAGCAGTGACTGCTCTTCCAGAGGTCATGAGTTCAATTCCCAGCAACCACATGGTGGCTCACAACCATCTCTAATGTGATCTGATGCCGTCTTCTGGCATGCAGGTGTGCATGCAGGCAGAGCTCTGTATACATAATAAATATTTTATTTTATTTTATATTTTTGGTTTTTCTTTTCTTTTCTTTTTTTTCTTTTTTTTTTTTTTTTTTTTTTTTTTTTTTTTTTTTTTTTTTTTTTTTCTGAGACAGGGTTTCTCTTTGTAGCCTTGGCCAGCCTGGTCTACAAAGTGAGTCCAGGATGGCCAAGGCTACACAGAGATCCGCCTGCCTCTGCCTTCCGAGTACTGGGATTAAAGGCGTGCGCTTTTTTGGTTTTTCCGAGACAGGGTTTCTCTTTGTAGCCTTGGCCATCCTGGACTCACTTTGTAGACCAGGCTGGCCTCGAACTCACAGAGATCCGCCTGCCTCTGCCTCCCGAGTGCTGGGATTAAAGGCGTGCGCTTTTTTGGTTTTTCGAGACAGGGTTTCTCTGTGTAATCTTGGCTGTCCTAAACTTGCTTTGTAGTTCAGGCTGGCCTCGAACTCACAGCGATCCTCCTGCCTCTGCCTCCCGAGTGCTGGGATTATAGGCGTGTGCCACCACACCCGGCCATAAATAAATATTTTTAAAAAGAAAAAAGAAAAGAGATACAAGGAGAGAGACGCCAGGGAGGTAGATTGAGAGATTCTTGAACATATATGAGAAGGGGAGGTTGGGGGATGGGAAGAGAGGCCGAAGGAGGGAGCAGTGGAGGACGAAGAGAGACAGGACAGCCTACCTAAGTAAGGCCTTGCCTGGGTTCCACAGATCACCTGCCCAGACCATCCCTGGTGGCACTGCCTGGGCCTGTGGTGGCTCCAGGAGCCAACGTGAGCCTACGCTGTGCAGGCCGCATGCGGGGAATGAGCTTTGCGCTGTATCGTGTGGGAGTGGCGACCCCTCTGCAGTACATCGACTCCGTGCAGCCCTGGGCTGACTTCCTTCTCACTGGCGCTGATGCCCCTGGTACCTACAGCTGCTATTACCACACGCCCTCCGCCCCCTATGTGCTGTCGCAGCGCAGCCAGTCACTGGTCATCAGCTCGGAAGGTGAGGTGCTCTGGTTCTCCTCCTTCACACCCGGGGGATGGGGGGGCGCGGCGCGGGGGACGGGACACGGAACATGAACTCCATCCAACTTAGAGACAACTCCATCTATGTGTCAGAGACCCAGAAGAGCACCAAGACTCTGGGATACGGGAACGACACCCTGTCTCCCTCTTTTTGGCCCACAGGTTCCGGCTCCTCGGACTATAGCCAGGGAAACCTCCTCCGTTTGGGGCTGGCGGGCCTGATCCTCATCTGCCTGGGCATCATAGTTACTTTTGACTGGCATTGCGGGAGCTTTGCCTTTGGTGGCCTCCTGCCCCAGCAAAACAGGGTATAGGCACGCCGGATGAGAAGAGGCGGCCTGGAGATGGGCAGAAAAGCCTCTTGAACACCCAGGGCCTCCAGACTCCAGGAGATCAACCCGTCTTCACCTTTTTGTACTGTTGCTTCTTGTTGGGTATCTCTAAGACCTCTCAGGAGAGTGGATAATATTGCAAATTTTGTCTTTTTTTTTTTTTTTCTTCTTTTTTTTTTTTTACTTGTTTGCAAAATGGTTTAATACCACATTATTAGGCTCGTTGAAGGATTAAAGGCAGTGACTGGCCTGTGGTAAATGATACTCAGTTAATGCTAGTGACATTTTCCTCTCTTGAAAACCTCTTTCAAGCCGGGCATGGTGGCACATGTCTTTGATTCCAGCACTCAGGGAGGCAGAAGCAAGCCGATCTGTGTGGGTTCCAGGCCAGCCTGGTCTACAAATCAAGTCCAGGAGAGCAAAGGCTACACAGAGAAATGTTGTCTCAAAATTAATTAATAAATAAATAATAAAAATTAAAATCTGGGCTGGAGAGATGGCTCAGAGGTTAAAAGCACTGACTGCTCTTCCAGAGGTCCTGAGTTCAATTCCCAGAAACCACATGGTGGCTCATAATCATCTATAATGTGATCTGACACCCTCTTGTGGCCCAAAGGTGTACATGCAGGCAGAGCACCGTATACATAATAATAAATAAATCTTTTTTAAAAATTAAAAATTAAAAAAAAAATTCCTTTCCGGCTATGCTGGGATCACAGGTCCGTTCTACCATACTCAGCAAACATTTATTTATAATAACATATTTTAAGTGTTACACACGCCTCAGCATATGTATGGAGGTGAAAGGACAACTTTCAGGAGTTGATTTTCTCTGTCCGTCCTGCAGACCCCAGAGTTTGAACTCAGGCTGTCAGGCTTACCCACTAAGCTGTCTGGCTGGCCACTGGCACGTTACATTTTGACATGTGTGAGTGTTTTTGCCTGCCTGCATGTCTGTAGATCAGTTGCAGGCCTAGGTCCCCAAGGAGGCCAGAAGAGGGTATCTGATCCCTTGGAATTGGGTATAAGGCACCTTGTGGATACTAGGAGCCCAACCAAGGTCCTCTTGAAGCGTATCCAGGACTCTTAACTGCTAAGCCATCTCTCCAGGCTCCTAAATATGTAAGAATAAAATCCTCATCTTTTTTTCCAATGTTTTAGGATTTTATGTTTGTTTGTTTATTAGTGCAGAGTGTTGAACCCAAGTCCTTGTACATGCTAGGCAAGTTCTTTACCCCTACGCTACAACCTCAGCACCCTGGCAAAAAAAAAAAAATTTTGTTTTGTTTTTCCAGGCAGGGTTTCTCTGTGTAACCTTGGCTGTCCTGGACTCCCTTTGTAGACCAGGCTGGCCTCGAACTCACAGCGATCCGCCTGCCTCTGCCTCCCGAGTGCTGGGATTAAAGGCGTGCGCCACCACCACCCGGCATCATGATGATGCATTCCTTATTGTTTGTAAAACTTCTACCACACACCTGACAGAAACAAATCAAGAACTGTTTATCTGGGACTCTGGTTTCAGAGAACTCAGCCCGTGGTCACTTGGCTCCATGTTTCTGGGCTGGTCTTGAAGTAGAAAAAGATGGCTGAGAAGCTTCTCCACAGCAGACCGGAAAACAGAAGCTCCATCATTTCCTTCATGGCATCTCCCTTGACTGCCAAGCAAACCCTTTCTAACTCCTCTGACCTTACCCCAAAGTAGGTCAAACATAGACCAAACAGAGCTCCCGCCAGGGCTACAGGAAATAGAGCACTCGCAGTCGAACTTTGACCTGGAAACCATCTTTCTTGGTCGGCTTCCCACTAGGCTCTAGGCTGCCCTCACCGTGGTAAAAATAACACCAACCATTCTTTTGTTGTTGTTGTTGTTTTGAGACAAGGTCTCCCTATGTAGCCTTGGCTGTCCTGGACTCGCTTTGTAGACCAGGCTGGCCTCGAACTCACAGCGATCCGCCTGCCTCTGCCTCCCGAGTGCTGGGATTAAAGGCGTGCTTCACCACCGCCCGGCTATACCAACCATTCTTGCATCTTGTTTTTTGGCAACTTGTTATGTCTCTTACTTACCAAAGCGTGGCTGCTTTCCAGGGTCTCCTGGCTTCATTAATTTAACTTTTCTCTTTTGCCTGACTAAACAGCGTTTAGTTGCTGTTATTATACACACAGATCTGGAAGCAATTACTACCGCTCGGCGGTCCTGCTGACTTCTGCTGCGGCTCTGGAGGGGCACACCCTGTCTTGCTTTGACGACTCTCACTTACTCTTCTTCTCTTTTCTTTTTTTTTTTTTTAAAGATTCATTTATTTATTATGTATACAGTGCATATTAGATCACATTGTAGATGGCTGTGAGCCACCATGTGGTTGCTGGGAATTGAACTCAGGACCTCTGGAAGAGCAGTCAGTGCTCTTAACCTCTGAGCCATCTCTCCAGCCCCTTCTCTTTTCACTTAATGGAGATGAAGATTTGGATTTTCTGTTTGTTCCTTTGGTTTTTGTTTGTTTGTTTTTGGTTTGTTTGTTTGTTTGTTTGTTTGTTTTTCCTTTTCAGAATAGGGCTTCTCTGAATAGCCTTGGTTGCCCTGGAACTCACAGCAATCTGCCTGCCTCTGTCTCCCAAGGGCTGCCGTTAAAGACATATACCACCATACCTGCCCTACTTTCAGCTTTGAAAAATGCCAGCTCTGCTACCTGGTGCAACCTTGAACAATACAGAAAGCCCTCTGAGTTTTCATCTGTGAAATGGAAACCCATGTCAACTCTGTGGAGAACTAAATGACATAACATATTTCCAACACATGGAAAAAAAATTAATTTCCTCATGCCCCCCTCTCCTTTATTTCTCCCTCTCCATTCCTGCCCCCTTTCTTCCTTCTTTCAAAAATATGTAAATATTGGCAGGGCGTGGTGGAGCACGCCTATAATCCCAGCACTCGAGAGGCAGAGGCAGGTGGATCGCTGTGAGTTCGAGGCCAGCCTGGTCTACAAAGTGAGTCCAGGACAGCCAAGGCTACACAGAGAGACCTTGTCTCGAAAAAAACAACAACAACAACAAAAAAGTTAATATTTATTTTTGGACAGGGACAGAGTATGAACAAGTGCCCCGGCCTGCGGGGTTCGACTAAAACTTGGGAGGAAGTTACCTGTTGAGAATGCAAGATACAAAGAAGGAGAGCAAGTCTGATTGATCAAACTCTCAAACTTTATTCGTCAGGCAGCAGCTTTTATAAGTCAGAAGGCAGGGGAGCATATTGCTACAGCAACCCAGCTGTAGGCTTTTCTCAAAACACAGGAAATTCCAGGCAGGGTCATAATGTCCTGCCACACAGGGCATCTTGCTTTGTCTTCATCTAGCTTTAGTTTAACTGCTGACTCACAACAGGGTCAGCTAGTATCTGGTGAAAGGGAAGCTCTGGGAAAGACAGAGACTTAAAGGTGTAGACTTGGACAAGATGGCTGAACATTGGCCATACGGCCTATTGTCCCCAACAAACAAGGTTTACATCACGACCTTATATACAAACTTTCTGCATATGGGGGTTGGGCGTGATGTCTCTAGGATTAATTACTGGTATCATGTTCTCAGAGGATTCAAGTTCAGTTCTCAGCATCCATATTACGTAGTTATATCACCTGTAAGTCCAGCTCCACGGGCATCAATGCCTCTTGCTTCAACAGGTACCTGCATGTATATGCATGATTAAAAATAATTAAGTCAAACCTTAAAACATCATGTATAATATTTATGTATATATACAGTATGTGTATAAAACCAAATTATACATATACATATTTGTTTCATTTTTCAAGACAGGGTTTCTCTGTGTAGCCTTGACTATCCTAGACTCGCTTTGTAGACCAGGCTGGCCTCAAACTCACAGCGATCCGCCAGCCTCTGCCTCCTGAATGCTGGGATTAAAGGCGTGCACCACCATGCCCGGCTTGTTTAGGCTTTATTTTTTTGTTTGTTTTTTTTTGTTTTTTGTTTTGTTTTTCGAGACAGGGTCTCTCTGTGTAACCTTGGCTGTCCTGGACCTGCTTTGTAGACCAGGCTGGCCTCGAACTCACAGCGATCCACCTGCCTCAGCCTCCCGAGTGCTGGGATCATAGGCGTGCGCCACCACGCCCGGCTCTTGTTTAGGCTTTTTAAAATTAATTTATTTATTCACTTTACATCGTGGTCATATCCCCCTCCCCCCATCCTCCCAGTCCCACCCTCCCTCCTTTATTCCTCAGAAAAGGGGACACACGCCACCCCCCATGTATCTTCAGGCTTATAATCTAAAGTTTACTTCTACATGCTTGTAAACTGTCAGAGTCTATCTTATTAAATTACACTCATAGGCCCGGAGAGACGGCTTGATGTAAAAACACAAAGTGCTCTTACAAAGGACCAAGTTCAGTTCTCAGCACCCACATCTGGTAGCTTACAGCTGCCTGTAATACCAGCTCAAGGAAAACTCCATTAGAATGCAAAAAGAAAAAGTAGGAGATGCTTTTTGTGTTGATGCCAAGTGTGGGATTGGGAACAAACGAGTGAGAGAACAGTATGTTTATCCCCTTAGAAGTAGAACCACTTTGTGGGGGAGCTTGGATGTTGCCAGCTGAAAACATCCCAATAGAGATGCTGATGTGTGTGTGTGTGTGTGTGTGTGTGTGTGTGTGTGTGTGTGTGTATCTCCAAAACATGTGTGTGTGTGTATCTCCAAAACAAGAGGCTAGAGAGAGGTGACTTGGGATTGTTTTGGTTGTTTTTTTGTTTTTTTTTTGTTTTTTTTTTTTTTAAAGATTTATTTATTTATTTAATGTATACGAGTGCTCTATCTGTGTGTACATTTGCATGCCAGAAGAGAGCATCAGATCACATTGTAGATGGTTGTGAGCCACCATGTGGTTGCTGGGAACTGAACTCAGGACCTCTGGAAGAGCAGACAGTGAGTGCTCTTAACCTCTGAGCCATCTCTCCAGCCCCTGTTTTGGTTGTTTATCCCTGCACTTTGAGAGATGCTCTTAGAGAAAATTGCTTCAAGGCTTTGGGCTCCGGCTGAGGCTCTGGGCCTCAGCTGCTGTTCCAGGTTCCAGCAGCAACGTTAGTTGAGTTGCAGGATTGCTGAGGTCCTGCTGACTACACCAGGAGAATCATTCCTCAGAACTGATATCCTTAAGGTTTCATTATTGTGTTCTTTAATACCCTTTTCCTGTTGTTTCTGTTAGTCAGGTTGTAAGTGAGGTACGCTCTGTTAGTTCATAGTAAAATATAATTGTTAAGGAAGTCGAGCCTACACAGGACAGGCAAGCTATAAATCTCAGCAGCTGCTCAGAGGAGGAGGATGGGGAAGAGATGAAAAACAAGGCCATGGTGGTTTGAATTAACTCACCATGGAGACTGGACACATGGTGGGGAGGGGAAGCAAGGAAGCCCAAAGTACCAGGGAAAGCATCCTTAGTCTCTGACCACTATCGGGAAGAAAAAGACAGTAGAAAAAGTCAGGATTCAGAAAGGCGGGCAGACCCAGCCGAATCTCAGTAATTTGTAGGGATTCTGCCAGAGCAAGAATACTGGGAAGGCAAAGTATAGTATCACATGAAAGGAATAACTATTATTCCTATTTCTTTTTTTTTTTAATATAAAAGAAAATTTTATTTATTTATTTATTTATTTATTTATTTATTTTTGGTTTTTCGAGACAGAGTCTCTCTGTGTATCCTTGGCTGTTCTGGACTCACTTTGTAGACCAGGCTGGCCTTGAATTCACAGCGATCTGCCTACCTCAACCTCCCAAGTGCTGAGATTAAAGGCATGCACCACAACCGCCCGGCTTTTTTTTTTTTTAATTTAATTTTATTAACTTACTCATGTTACATCTCAATTGTTAGCCCATCCTTTGTATCCTCCTATTCCTCCCGCTTCTCCCCTTCTCCCCTCCCTTACGTCTGTGACTGAGGGGGACCTCCTCCCCCTGTATATGCTCATAGGGTATCGAGTCTCTTCTTGGTAACCTGCTATCCTTCCTCTGAGTGCCGTCAGGCCTCCCCATCCAGGGGACGTGGTCAGAAATGGGGCACCAGAGTCCGTGTGAAAGTCAGATCTCATTCTCCACTCAGTGGTGGAGAATGTCCTGTCCATCGGCTAGGTCTGGGTAGGGGATCGAAGTTTACTGCCTATATTTTCCTTGGCTGGTGCCATAGTTTGAGGAGGACCCCAGGGCCCAGATCCGCCCGTCATAGAGTTCTTCTTGTAGGTTTCCAGGATCCTCTGGATCCTTCTATTTCCCCATTCTCCCATGCTTCTCTCACCTAAAGTCTCAATAGGATGTCCTCCCCTCTGACCCACTTTCCTGGTAAGTGAAGTTTTTCATGGGACATGCCCCTTGGGCTAGTGTCTCGATATAAGTGACTTCTGGGTGAGCACACTCATTATTCCTATTTCTTCAGCATGGTGGTTAAGGTGGACCCGCCTTGCTCAGGGGTGAGCCCTTGGCCTGAGCGATTGAGCTGCCCAGGTGGAATAGGGAGATAATGATGGCATGCCTCCACCTAGTGGTAGATTTCCATTCTTCGCTCTCACACCACAGCATGTATATATGGCGGCCAGAGCATCACTTTGGGGAGCTGGTTTTCTCCTTCAGCAAAGTAGGACCAAAGGATAGAACTCGTGTTGTCTGTGTTGGTGGCAAGCACCTGTCCTCGCTGTTGTTCTATGCCTGTGAAGAGACACCATGGCCGTCGTAGCTCGTATGAAAGAAAGCTTTTACTTAGAGGGTTTGCTTACAGTTTCAGAGGGCTGGTCCATTATCAGCATGGTGGGGAGCGCAGCAGCCATGTGGTGATGATAGAGCTGTAGCTAAGAGCTACATCCAGACAAAGAGAAACCTTTTGAAATCTCCAAGCCCATACCCAGTAGATACACTTCCTCCATCCAGGCGGTGGTGGCGCACGCCTTTAATCCCAGCACTTAGGAGGCAGAGGCAGGTGGATCACTGTGAGTTCGAAGCCAGCCTGGTCTACAAAGGGAGTTCAGGACAGCCAAGGCTACACAGAGAAACCCTGTCTCAAAAAAAATCAAAAGAGCCGGGCGGTGGTGGTTCACGCCTTTAATCCCAGCACTCAGGAGGCAGAGGCAGGCAGATCACTGTGAGTTCGAAGCCAGCCTGGTCTACAAAGGGAGTCCAGGACAGCCAAGGCTACACAGAGAAACCCTGTCTCAAAAAAAAAAAAAAATCAAAAGAAGAAAAGAAAAATAGAAAGTCTCACCCACTCTGTTGGGGTTTGGTCTAGCCCTATGTATTTTAATGCTAATTACTGTTGTAAAATAAATCATAGTCTCTCTGTGCCAATTATTTTGGAAACTAGCGGGGCTAAAGAAAACTGTTGCTGGGCTGGAGAGATGGCTCAGAGGTTAAGAGCACTGACTGCTCTTCTAAAGGTCCTGAGTTCAATTCCCAGCAACCACATGGTGGCTCACAACCATCTATAATGAGATCTGGTGCCCTATTCTGGCCTGTGGGTATATGTGCAGGCAGAATATTGTATACATAATAAATAAATACATCTTTAAAAAAAGAAATTGGGGGCTGGAGAGATGGCTCAGAGGTTAAGAGCTCTGT
The DNA here is from genome assembly GCA_907169655.1 of Acomys percivali. Classification (NCBI taxonomy): domain Eukaryota; kingdom Metazoa; phylum Chordata; class Mammalia; order Rodentia; family Muridae; genus Acomys; species Acomys percivali. The sequence continues at coordinate 4,788,851 of OU015759.1, read as the reverse complement.
CTGCTCTTCCAAAGGTCCTGAGTTCAATTCCCAGCAATCACATGGTGGCTCACAACCATCTATAATCAGATCTAGTGCCCTCTTCTGGCCTGCAGGCACACATTGGAGCATAGTACTGGATAAATAATAAATAAATTTTAAAAAAAGAAAGAAAAAAGAAAACTGTTGCTTTATTAAATAAACTCATACACTACTCCAAGGCCACACCTCCTAATCCTAATCCTTCTCAAATAGTTCCACTCGCAAGTGACTAATCATTCAAATATATGAGTCTATGAGGGCCATTTTTGCTCAAACCACCATAGCACCTTTATCCCACTGAGCCATTTTGCAAGGTCCCAGGATCATCTTTTTGTGAGCCATGCTGCAATGCCTTAGAAGCTAGAGAGCAGAGCCAAAAATTTCATGGTTATGTGGTGTTTTGTTAAGAGTTTCAGCCAGGTGTAGTGGCGCACGCCTTTAATCCCAGCACTCGGGAGGCAGAGGCAGGTGGATCTCTGCGAGTTCGAGACCAGCCTGGTCTACAAAGTGAGTCCAGGACAGCCAAGGCTACACAGAGAAACCCTGTCTTGGGGGGAAAAAAAAAGATTCTATTGCTGCGATGAAACACCACCACCAAAAGCCAGCTGGGAAGAAAAGTATTTATTTCCCTCACACTTCCATGTAACAGTTCATTACCACTACAGCGGGGAAGGAGCCTGGAGGCAGGAGCTGACGCAGAGGCCATGGAGGGCAGCTTGCTCCTCATGGAAACCAAATCAGGAGCCACCTTGTCTCCATCCCTTACAAGGAGAAGTGTCTGTGTCCTGAAAACCATGGTTTTCAGCCAGTGCTGAGCTTGTAACTCCATGATGTACAGCCACCCCTTCGGCCTCGCTAAACCCCTGACTCTGTGATACGTGATCGCACCTTTGCCTTATGAAAACGTGTCTTTCCAGATACCCTGATGTCGCCCCTTCCATATGATGTTTCTTGTGTTGTTGTTTTGTTTTATTTTTTAGTTTTTCAAGACAGGGTTTCTCTGTGTTCTCCTGGCACTCCTAGACTCACTCTGTAGACCAGGCTGGCCTCGAACTCACAGCGATCCGCCTGCCTCTGCCTCCCAAGTGCTGGGATTAAAGGCGTGCGCCACCACGCCCGGCACCGTATGATGCTTCTTGCATTTATCTACCCCACAGGCGGCCTTGAGCTCTGAGTTCCCCGACTCTTCTGTCCAGGTGCTAGGATCCAGTTATGACAGCTGCTTTTATCAACCCTAACCCTCCCTCACAGTAGGGACTTCAAAGGCCAG
>OU015759.1:4770615-4780797 GCA_907169655.1 Acomys percivali | reverse complement strand
AGTAAAGTAGTGTCAGGGAAGTCTTTTTTTGGGGGGGGGGGTTTCGAGACAGGGTTTCTCTGTGTAGCCTTGACTGTCCTGGACTCACTTTGTAGACCAGGCTAGCCTCAAACTCACAGCGATCCGCCTGCCTCTGCCTCCCGAGTGCTGGGATTACAGGCGTGCACCACCACGCCCGGCTGGGAAGTCTTTATTGCAGTACTAGGGAAAGAATATTTCCTCTTGAGCCAGGTATGGTGGCGCGCACCTGAATCCCAGCCCTCAGAGAGGCAGAGGCAGGCAGGTCTCTTTGAAAGAAGGTTGAGCAGTGGAGGCACACGCCTTTAAGCCCAGCACTTGGGAGGCAGAGGCAGGTGGATCGCTGTGAGTTCGAGGCCAGCCTGGACTACAAAGGGAGTCCAGGACAGCCAAGGCTACACAGAGAAACCCTGTCTCAAAAAACCAAAAATAAATAAACACACAGACACACAGACACACAGACACACACACACACACACACACACACACACACCACAACTGTGCCCTTATAGATACAAAAATAGCCCTAAGCATTCCTTCTGTTCCTTCTCATCACGTCCCTATAGGACACAATGGACAAGGTTACCAGCATTCGCCTCTAGCTCTGACGACAAAATGAGTTGGTGAATGCAATACATATGACAAGGACTGTTGGGCTTGGTAGATGGCTCAGTGGGTAAAGCACTTGGCAGGCAAGCACAAAGAACTGACTTGGAATTGCCCAGAACCCACATTAAGCCAGGCATGGGTAAAGATGCATGCCTGTAGTCCTAGTGTTCCTACAAAACAAGACGGCAGGAAGAGTCAAGAGACTCTCCAGAATCTCATGGTGAGATCAACACCATGTGCCACTGCTGCCGCCACCACCCAGCCTCATCTTCCATTTTAAATAGGCCACATCCTGCTTGGCCCCTCCTCCACTCCGACCATTGAAATATAACGTTAACAGAACTTTCTAGTTGCAGATTCCAGTGTTTAAAATGTAGGTCTCTTTCTTTTCTTTTCTTTTTTTTTTTTTTTTAAGATTTATTTATTATGTATACAGTGCTCTGCCTGTGTGACAGAAGAGGGCATTAGATCACATTATAGATGGTTGTGAGCCACCATGTGGTTGCTGGGAATTGAACTCAGGACCTCTGGAAGAGCAGGCAGTGCTCTTAACCTCTGAGCCATCTAGGCCAGTAGGTAAGGGTGCTTGCTGCCAAGCCTGATGACCTAATTTGAGGGTCTGTAAAAGGAGAGAACTGGTTCTCCGAAGTTATTTTCTGACCTCCATATATGCATTGTAGCAAAGGTATACTTTCTCATAAATAACTTAACATAATAAATAAAAATATCCATCATGAGCCAGGCGTGGTGGTACACACCTTTAATCCCAGCACTCAGGAGGTAGAGGTAGGCAGATCTCTTTAAGTTTGAGGCCAGCCTGGTCTACAAAGTCCAGGACAGCCAAGGCTACACAGAGAAACCCTGTCTCAGAAAAAAAAATTCATTGTGGCCAGGCGTAGTGGCACATGCCTTTAATCCCAGCACCTGGTGTTGGTTTCAGATTTAGGACAAGCCGCTGAAATGCCTTTTCAACCAAAGTGAGCCTGACCTCCAGGTTCTCCTAGCATCCCTCAGCCCCCACCTATTACAGGGCATGGCTGGCACACTTGACCCTCTAAGCTGAACTTCCTAGCCCAGGGGCTGGATTCTTCCACTCCCCCAGAAGCTCTTTCTTATATACTGAGGTATTTTGGTCTCTGTCTCTGTCTCTGTCTCTATCTGTGTGTGTGTGTGTGTGTGTGTGTGTGTGTATGTGCGCGCGCATGCTCTCGCGCCCTCACACACATGTGAGTGTTCATGTTGTTCATGTGCTTTTTTTGTAAAGACCAGACAAACTCCATTTTGAAAAAGAAACTCCATTTTGTGTTAAACCTAGCGAAGGAGTGAACCCAGATTCCAGAAAAACCACAAGCTAGTCTAAACAGAAAAATATTCCCTAGCAACACAATGAGCTCACCTTGGAAAAGTCCAAATATACTACTCTCTGCTGGTCAAGTTGACCAGCAGGTGGTCTGGCACATAGCAGCAACCAACTAGGAGAAGCCAGGCCAAAGTTCCTAATGCCCCCATGACTGCTTCAACCAATCTTTTCTATAGGCCAACTTGCCCCTACACCTATTACCCAACCACGAAACACCAAGGCTTGTAACTCCTTGCTTGCAGCTGTCTGCCCAAGTGCCATCCAATCATATACTGTTCTTTGTCTAAAACCTATCAAAACCCATCTCAATTGAGAATCAGGGCCACTTCCTGCATCTGCTGTGTCAGTGCATAGGAAGTGTGACCTGGGCTCGAACCTGCAGTAATGACTTCCTTGTGATTGCATTTGGACTCGGCTCTTGTGGGGTCTGTTTGAGGAGTCTCTCAAAATTTGGGCATAACACTTTCTCTTCCCCCTCCTATCTGTCCCCCTTCCCATGGCAACTTCCCTGGCCCCTTGCCTTGGGACTAGTGAATCTGCCCAGTTGCTGCATCCAATAGACCTGCCTTTATTTAATCTAGCTTAGATTGGATCATTTGCTGGCATAGAATGCACATAGCAGAATAATTAATCACCTGGGAGGCAGAAGTAGATGAATTTCTAAGTTTGAGGCCAGCCTGGTCTACAGAGTGAGTGCAGGACAGCCAGGGCTATTACACAGAGAAACCTTATCTCGAAACCCACCCCCATGCCCGTCACCAATAGCCATCTTTTTGTCTTAATCCTACATTAGGAGAAAGACTATTTTTCTGAGTCATAAAAACTAATTTAAGGGATTGATTTGATAAGGTGTTGAGTGGAGAACATTCCCAAGAATATCAATCTTGTTTTTTTGGTACCATCTGAAGAATTACATGAATATTCATGACGTTACAAAATTACTTCTTTTTCTGTTGAATAAATCTATACACAGACATGTTGTGTACAAAGGTCTTGTGGGTGTCTCAGGACTTTTAAGATGACTGCCTCATCTTGTGAAAGTGACTTTCAAAGAAATACCTGTAGTTATAACTGATTTTACTCTCAGATAATTTGTCCAATTGCTGATTTTTTTTTTTCTGTATTCCCCCAAGAAGTAAGACAAATCAGCTCCATGAAGACAAAAGACCCTGAGGGGCATTTTGCTCTTCTTCCAGATACATGCTGGGGAGAAAAGCAATTAAAAGATATGACTCACTTGATTTCTTATTTTAACAAGAAGCCTGAGGATTATTTTCATTTAAATCAGCGTATCTGGGCTGGGCTATCGCTCTGTTGGTAAAGTAACTTGCTTTGCATACAGGAGGCCCTAGGCTTGTGGTAAGCTTATTTATTTATTTATTTATTTTGGTTTTTCGAGACAAGGTTCCTCTGTGTAGCTTTGGCTGTCCTAGACTCACTTTGTAGACCAGGCTGGCCTCGAACTCACAGCGATCCGCCTGCCTCTGCCTCCCGAGTGCTGGGATTAAAGGCGTGCGCCACCATGCCCGGCTCATGATAAGCTTTCCTGATGTGGTAACATGAGCTAATTCAAGACAAGTTAAAGTATATAAATGCAGGTTCATTGGCAGCAGCTCACTGGTCTTTGTGTGCGCCAAGAGAGGGAGAGAAAAGAGAGGAAACAGAAAGAAGGAGAGAGGAGAGAGGGGCCAATGTAGAAAAAGGAAGGGAGGGGGAGAGAGAGAAGAGGAACGGGGCGGGGGGTGGGGGGATGGGGGGTGGACCAAAATCTCTGGATTATATAGTGAAGAGCCTCCGGGGAAAGGAAAGCCGTGCCCCAGGGCTGGGGGAGTTCAGGGTAGAGACCAGGGTAGGCCTGGACTGAGGGATGCTGTGAGAAGCTGGAGGTCAGGCCCACCTTGGTTGAAATGGCTTTTCAGCTGCTTGTCCGGATCCGAAGCCAACAGTTTGGTCCATAGCATCCTTACCCTAAATAAGCATATCTCTTCAGAGCACTTTGAAAGGTTTATTTGAATGTCTACTTTGTTATAACTAATTTTAGATTAATTATTTTTTATATAAGTAATGCACGCTGTGTCTACACGTATGTATGTACAGCGTGTGCATGCCTAGTGCCCAAAGAAGAAGAAGGCATTGGATCTCCTGATGGCTATGAGCCATCTTGTGGGTGCTGGGAGGTGAACTCTGGTCCTCTGCAAGAAGAAGTGTTCATAACTGCTGAACCACCTCTCCAGACCACAGCTAATGTCAATCTCTCTCTCTCTCTCTCTCTCTCTCTCTCTCTCTCTCTCTCTCTTTCTCTCTCTCTGTGTGTGTGTGTGTGTGTGTATGTGTGTGTGTGTGTGTATGATGTGGCAGGAACTCTGTCTTAGTTACCTTTTCAGTCTGTGACAAGACACAAGGCAATTTATAAAAGAAAGCATTTAATTTGGGCTCACAGCCCCATGATCATCATGGTGTCATGTCCAAAGGAAACTCCATTTCCCCACATTCTGTCAGACAAAAGCCAGCTTCTTTCTACCGAAAGGAGACATTCCCCTTGTCACAGGCAGAAGAGACAAATGGCACCTGTAGTGCCTATTACCTACAATAGTGTATGCTGCCCCCCCAGGCTCTTTCAGTGAAACACATTTCAGGCTTTAGCTTTTTTTTTTTTTTTTTTAAGATTTATTTTTATTTTTAAGTGTGTGCGGTGGCACATGCTTTTAATCCCAGCACTCAGGAGGCAGAGGCAGAAAGATCTCTGAGGCCAGCCTGGACTACGGAGTGAGTTCCAGGACAACCAAGGCTACACAGAGAAACCCTGTCTCAGAAAACAAAACAAAAAAAATTGTGTGTGTGTGTGTGTGTGTGTGTGTGTGTGTGTAACATGCAGGTGCCCTCAGAAACTCAAAGAGCGAGGAGCGAGTCAAATTGCCTGGAACTGGAGTTACAGGCAGTATTTTTTTTTAAATATTTATTTATTTATTTATTATGTATACAGTATTCTGCCTGCATGTACTGCATGCCAGAAGAGGGCACCAGATCTCATTGTGGATAGTTGTAAGCGACCATGTGGTTGCTGGGAATTGAACTCAGGACCTCTGGAAGAGCAGTCAGTGCTCTTAACCACTGAGCCATCTCTCCAGCCCCCAGTATTTTTTTTTTCTTGAAACCCATAGCCTATGGCTTTTTTTTTTTTTTTTTAAGATTATTCATTTATTATGTATACAATGGTCTGCCTGTACATATACCCGAAGGCCAGAAGAGGGCACCGGATCTCATTACAGATGGTTATGAGCCACCATGTGGTTGCTGGGAATTGAACTCAGGACTTTTGGAACAGTAGAGCAGAGAGTGCTCTTAACCACTGAGCCAACTCTCCAGCCCCAGGCTGTTTCTTGACCTCTCTTTTCTTCCCGTTTTTAATGTGTTTTGGCGGTTTTTTGCCTGTATGTATGTCCTCAAGGATCTTTGCATGCCAGCAGAGGCTAATAGGCCCATAGATTGGGGTGGATCCTCAGCATCTCCCAAATAAATAAGTAAGTAAAATGTTTAAGATTGGCTATTGGGTGGGGGGGAAGGGAAGAAGACACAGCTTTTTTTTTTTTTAGCTAAAAATCTTTAAAGTCAGTAGCTGTTGCAAAGACAATATTATTTCCTCCTTTTTAATTTGGATAGATTTTTTTTTCTTGCTTAATTGCATTGGTTATCACTTCCACTCTGTGCTCAGTAGGCATCGTTACTGTCTTAGTCAATGGTATAATAACAAAATATCTTAAGCTAGATTTCATATGAGATAGAGAAATTGATTTATCTCTCTCTTTCATACACATACATACACTTATGTATTAAAAATTACTCTGAGTACTTCATACATGTAGACAATGAAATATGATACTATCTATTCCCTTCAGTTTTCTCCAATCATGCCAACATATCTCCCTCCCTAGATTTCAGTTTTCCTTCCTGCCTGCACTCTGGGGCTCTCTGATCTCTCCACTTCCAGGGCCTCAGAACCTCTGAGCCTCTATAGTGGTGGGGGTGGGGACCCTGAAACTACTCCATCTCTGCCCCCTCTTTTTTTTTTTTAAAGATTTATCTATTGTATATGAGTGCTTTATCTGCAGAAGAGGGCATCAGATAACATTATAGATGGTTGTGAGCCACCATGTGGTTGCTGGGAATTGAACTCAGGACCCCTGGAAGAACAGGCTGTGCCCTTAACCACTGAGCCATCTCTCCAGCCCCTCTGTCTTCCCTTTTTCTGTCTGTCTCTTCCAGTCTTAGGACTCGTGAGTTCCAGAATCAATCTCTGTTTCTCTGTCTCTCTCTGTGTGTCTGTCTCTGTCTCTGTCTCTCCCTGTCTCTCTCTCTGTTTGTCTGTCTCTGTCTCTGTCTCTGCATTTCCTCTCTCCTCTGTGTGTGTGTTACAGAGGATCCAAAGCCTTCTTTTGATCTCTCTGAGCACTGGTCACACACATAGTGAGCACACATACATGTAGGCAAAACACTCTTACACACACACAAAAATAATTGGGTTTGGTTTTCTTTCTTTCTCTCTCTCTCTGTTTTGGTTTTTTGAGACAGGGTCTCTCTGTGTAGCCTTGGCTGTCCAGGACTCACTTTGTAGACCAGGCTGGCCTCAAACTCACAGAGATCCACCTGCCTCTGCCTCCTGAGTGCTGGGATTAAAGGCGTATGCCACCATGCCCGGCTTGGTTTCTCTGCGTCGCCCCTGCTGTCCTGGAACTCACTCTGTAGACCAGGCTGGCCTCTGGCTCCCGAATGCTTGGTGAAAGGCATATGGCATCATGGTCTGGCTAAACAAATCATACAGAATATAAAAAAAAGAAAGGCCGGGCATGGTGGTGCATGCCTTTAATCCCAGCACTCGGGAGGCAGAGGCAGGTGGATCGCTGTGAGTTCAAGGCCAGCCTGGTCTACAAAGTGAGGCCTGGACAGCCAAGACTACACAGAGCGACCTTGTCTCAAACAAACAAACAAATAAACAAACAAACAAATGAAAGAGAGAGAGAGAGAGAGAATAATTCTCCTTTTCCCCAGCTGCTACCAACTTCTAATAGCTCCATAGTTGGAGGTGGGACCTCAGCTCCTCCCCATCCGTTCTTGAATTCTGCCTGGCTTAATCGTGCTCAGATAACCATCGCTGCTGTGGGTTCAGATAACCACGGCTGCTGTGGGTTCCTGAGAGTAACGCCCATGCTATCACTGACTCTCCCTTTTCTCTCAACGGTTTGGAAGGGTTCGTTTGTTTGTTTCTCAAATATTGAGACTTACTTAACTTTATGTTTTGCCTCCTTGTTTGTATGTGCATCACGTGTGTGTGTGTGTGTGTGTGTGTGTGTGTGTGTGCCGCACAAAGACAATTTTATTTCCTCCTTTGTAATCTAGATAGAGCTTTTTTTCTTAATTGCCTTGTGCCCAAGGTCAGAAGAGGTCACCAGATTTCACTGGAACTTGCGTTATGGATGGTTCTCAGCAGTAGGTGCTGGTGACCGAACCCGGGCAATCTGCAACAGCAGCCAGTAGTGCTCTCTAAGCACTGACCCATCTCTCCAGCCTCCACTTATCTCTTTTGTGGTACAGACTGATCTCCGCTACCAAGATACCTCTGGTCGTCAATTCACGTCTTAAAAAAAAAAATCATAAAATTTTGGTCACACAGTACGGGAACATGGCATGGGGATTTGTGTAAGCTGGTGAGAAGAGACTTTTATTTGAGGATCCTATTGTCTTCTACAAGTAGGTGGCGCTGTTGTAGCATTTCTGAATCTGCGTTTGGCGGAGAGAGCGGTTTGTACTGCCTGGGATACACAGACACTGCTGGAGTCTTCTCACTTTTAAATCACCCGTTTCCTTTTCCTAGAGAAGAACCTAGAATTTTTCCAGACCATTATTTCTTTCTTTCTTTTTTTTTTTTTTAGTCCAGGCTGGCCTCGAACTCACAGCAATCCGCCTGCCTCTGCCTCCCGAGTGCTGGGATTAAAGGCGTGCGCCACCACGCCCGGCTCAGACCATTATTTCTTAAGGAAAAACTCCAGTATTCTTCTAGGTTAGGAGAGGGTTAGTTGCTTTTCAAGACTTATTTATAAGCCAGGTCGAGAGGCAGAGGTAGGAAGATCTCTGAGTTCGAGGCCATCCTGATCTATACAGAGCTAGTTTCAGGACACCCAGAACTACACAGAGAAATCCTGCCTTGAAACGCAACAAAGAAACAAACAAGTCTAGGGATCCCACTGACATGTTATTAAACTGCCTTTTCCATATTCATGGTTTTTTGGTTGGTTGGTTGGTTGGGGTTTGTGTTTTGTTTTGACTTTTTTTTTTTTTTTTTTTTTTTTGAGACAGGGTTTCTCTGTGTAGCCTTGACTGTCCTGGACTCCCTTTGTAGACCAGGCTGGCCTCGAACTCACAGCGATCCGCCTGCCTCTGCCTCCCGAGTGCTAGAATTTAAAGGCGTGCGCCACCATGCCCGGCCTCCATATCCAATAGTGCTCATTTCCAACTTTAGCCAGGGAAACTTCCCTGCAAAAGTCAGCCATTAATGTAGAGATGTACACGTAGTCAAAGTGCTGAGAATGAATGACTACCTAGTGCCCTAAATGGGACATTTACATCACTCCCACCCCAAGCAAGGCTCGAGGAACACGGAAGGAAAGCAGAGAATGTACGAGCCCAGAGGACAGGCAGGAGTGCTACGAAGTGCGCATGCCCGGAACTCACCTGCTCCTGTAGTTCTCTGACACAGCCAAGCCCACAAGGCCAGTCAACATTCCAACAATTGGCACCAACTGGACTCAGTGGGTGTCTTAGGGTAACGATTGCTGTGATGAAACGCCATGGCCAAATGTAATGTGAGGAGGAGAGGCTTTATTTAGCTTCCGTATCTGGAGTCGTAGCTCACAGAAGGAAGCTGAGAACAGTAACTAAGCCAGGCAGAACCTGGAGGCAGGGGTTAATGAAAGCTTACTGGCTTGCTCCTCGAGATGTGCTCAGCCTGCTTTCTTCTTCTTCTTCTTCTTCTTCTTCTTCTTCTTCTTCTTCTTCTTCTTCTTCTTCTTCTTCTTCTTCTTCTTCCTCTTCCTCTTCTTCTTCTTCTTCTTCTTCTTCTTCTTCTTCTTCTTCTTCTTCTCCTTCTTCTTCTTTTCTTTTGTTTTATGTTTTGTGCGCCACCAAGCCCGGTGCTCAGCTTCCTTACCTACAAGAACTCACCTCAGGAGGTGATGCTAGCCACAACGGGCTGAACCCCCCCTCCATCAATCGATAGATAAAAGATACTCCACAGGCCGGCCCACAGACCAGTCTTAGGGAGGCATTTCCTCAACTGAGGTTCCTTCCTTTCAGATACCTCTAGCTTGTGTCAAGTTGACGTAAAAACTAGTCAGCACAACGGGTTACAACGGGAGACCATAAAGTGGGGAGAAGGATGTATTGGGGGTGTCTGAGAGAAGTGGGAGTTTAGAGACATGAAGATATATTGTTTACATGTATGAGATTATCAAACAATACCAGCACTCGGGAGGCAGAGGCAGGTGGATCTCTGTGAGTTCGAGACCAGCCTGGTCTACAATGTGAGTCAAGGACAGCCAAGGCTACACAGAGAAACCCTGTCTCAAAAAAAACAACACAAAACAAAACAAATCAAACAATAAAAGATATTCTACTGAACCAAACCAAACAAACAACAAAAGGGCAGAGGACAATGCTAATTAGCATTTGATTAGCATTTTCTCAGAAACTTGGTCTGAGCGCACAAATAAGCTTAGCAGTAGTTAGTCTGACTTCTGCTGGTGCGCGGCCTGTGTGACCCAAGCCAGTAGGAAGAGGCGTGACACTGTTGGGAGATCACATCCTGATTATCACTAAGAAACAGAAGCCTCGGGCTGGCTTTGCAGATTAAAACCGAAGGGGCTCCATTACTGCTGGTCCCGGAATTAAACCTTAACAGAATGGCGTCGAGCTGAAGAACGCCTGTTCTTGGGAAAGCGTGTTCTCTGGGGGCATCATGAATTCTCAGTTCTTGCTCTTGTTCTGTCTTGGTAAGTCCGAGGGGGGACAGGGCCAACTAGGGGGTGTGCGGGTGTGTTGTGGAGGCAGACGGAACTGGCGAAGACAGTGTGGTAGCTGCGGGGGGGGGGGGGGGGGGGGGGCCGGAAGAAAAGGTAAACACATTTCATTTTTTTAACACACAT
>OU015759.1:4751892-4770515 GCA_907169655.1 Acomys percivali | reverse complement strand
GGGGGGGGGGGGGGGGGGGGGGGGGGGGGGGGGGGGGGGAGGGGACCGAAAGAATAGGTAAACACATTTCATTTTGTGAACACACATGTTGGATGCTTTGCATCTATTTTCCTGTATCCTCCAAATGAGTAGGTTCTGAACTTCTAAATGGCTTTCTGCCACATGAACGAGAAGGCTCCCACCATCTTTTTTTTTTAATTTGGTGAGTGTGTGTGTGTGTGTGTGTGTGTGTGTGTGTGTATGTACACATGTGGTAAGCCAAGGAAGAAATAAAGGATCTTTCTTTGTTCTCCCCACTACTGCCAAAAATATTTCATAAAAATAGCCCAGACATCCAAAAACAGAGAAGTGAATAAAGAAAATGAGGTACATACGCACAGCGGAATTTTATGTAGCCCCTTTTTTCCTTTAGAGAATAAAACCATGACATTTGCAGGAAAACAGATGCAACTGTTAATCATCGTGTTAAGGAAAACAAGCCAGACTAGGTGTGCGTGTGAGGGTGCCTGCGTGCACACATGTACCAAGGGGGATATTAGGTATCTGTCTTTGTTCTCCCCTCTAATTTTTTTTTTGTTTTGTTTTTGTTTTTGTTTTTTGAGACAGGGTTTCTCTGTGTAGCCTTGGCTGTCCTGGACTCCCTTTGTAGACCAGGTTGGCTTCGAACTCACGGAGATCCACCTGCCTCTCCTCCCGAGTGCTGGGATTAAAGGAGTGCGCCACCACCGCCTGGCTTCTCCCCTCCAATTTTTTTTTTCTCCTCTCCAAGTTTTGAGGTTTCTTCTTGAAGCTGAAGCTTGCTGTTTCAGCCAGACAGGCTGGCTAGCGAGCTGCCCAGCTCTGCCTGTCTCTGCTCCCCGATGCTGGGGTCACAGGTATGCATAGCCATGCATCATCATCATCATCATCATCATCATTATTATTATTATATTTTTTTGAGACATGGTCTCTCTGTGTAGCCTTGGCTGTCCTGGACTCACTTTGTAGACCAGATTGGCCTTGAACTCACAGCAATCCTCCTGCCTCTGCCTCGAGAGTGCTGGGATTAAAGGAGTGCTCCACCATGCCCGGCACCATGCTCTATTTTTATGTAGGTCCTGGAGGTTTGAACTTGGGTCCGCTTGCTTTCACAGGTCTTGTTTTTACCCCTGAGCCAGTGGCTACACCAGAGAAGAAAATGTCCTCTCACCCCCAAGCCAGGCTACTGCCAAAAATCTTCGATAAAAACAGCCCAGATATCCAAAAACAGATGAGTGGACTAAAAAAAAAAAAAAAAAAAAAAAAAAAAAAGAGGTACATATGCACAACGGAATTTAATGTAGCCCCATTTTCCTTTAGAAAGTGAAATCATGACATTTGCAGGATAGATGCAACTGTTAATCATCGTGTTAAAAGAAAAAAATAAACCAGATTTAGAAAGACAGATCCCACCCCCCGCAGTGTGTGTGTATAAATTACAAAATGGATAGGCCGGCCATGGTGGCAGATCGCTGTGAGTCCGAGGTCACCCCAAAGCAAGTCCAGGACAGCCAAGGCTACAGAGAGAGACTGTGTCTCGAAAAAAAAGTTACAAAACCGATTTTTTTTTTTTCCGAGAATGTTTCTCTGGGTAGCGTTGGCTGTCCTAGATTCACTTTGTAGACCAGGCTGGCCTCGAACTCACAGCGATTTGCCCGCCTCTGCCTCCCGATACAAAACAGATCTTAAGAGGAAAGGAAACGATTGCCGTGGAGGTGGCTATGGGCACGTGAGACGGCTTAGTGGGTAAAGGTGTTTGCAGCCATGCCTGCTGACCCTCAGCGCCCACACGGTAGAGGGTGAGAACTGACTTTCACGAGGTGTCTGTCCTCTGACCGCCACATGTTCAACACGGCATGCATTGTGAACCCCCAAATACAAAGACCGGGTGATGAAACCCCGTGCTCCTTATGCTAACCTACAAGATGAATGTGAATAGAAGAAGGGAAACATCCTTTAGTCACTCAGGTTACGTGTTTATTTTTCCGTGCATGCAAAATAATAGGCTTCCTCGTGACATGTACAGATCACTATACCTTGTTTGTATTCCCTCTCCCAAATACCCTGCCCCATCTCTCCTCTGTACCTCTCTCTGATCCTCCTTTGTCCTCCTCAAATAGTCCCCCATGGTGCGCTCTCACACTCCGGGTACCGCAGCACCCCTGTGGAGCTCAGAGGACAATTTCAGGAATAGGCTCTCTCTCCTTCTACCATGAGGGCTCCAAAGACTAAAGTCAGGTCATTGGACTTGGCTGCTAGTAAGTGCCTTTACTCAGTGAGCCATCTCTCTGGCCCTGCTGTAAGTCGACAGATGCAAGGAGTCTTCTGGTACACTCTTTAGGGTCTTCTAAGTAACGCAATAGATCTTGCCCTTGAGAGTCTAGAAAAGAACACAGCCACCATGAGCCATCCTGCCGCCCTCTTCTGGCCGCCATGGGCACAGCATGCATGAGGTGCAGGCGGAGAACTGACTTGCAGATAAGAGAGTGTGAGCTTACAGCGTTATACGGCAACAGGCATGTATCATTTTGTCAAGGCATCACGCAGGTAGATACTGACGCCGCATGTGTTCCCATGGAGGAGATGGGAGGTTAGTGACTAAGAAACATGGCAGAGTCCGGTGTGGGGAGCACAGAAACTCCTGGATAGGCGAAGCCAGAGTCGATGCTCAGCAATAGAATCTTGGGCTCAGAGAGGGCGAGGTGGGAGCTCTCCCCCACCTCAGGTGCCCTGTCTCATGAATCAATTCTCTTGCAGGGCTCTGTGTTGGGCAATCAGACATAAGTGGAAATGGAGGTAAGAGTCTCTTCAATCAAGCCTAAGTCCTTCATCCCAAGAATTTAAATGGCTTCGTCCTTTTATTTAAGTGGTTTGCAAGGAGCGGGATGACATGCCACGTGCATATCACTATACCCTGAGTAGCTTTGCTTTCTTCCAGAGTCCATTTTCAAGCCCCATCTCAGCTTCCTGCCCAGCTCCGTGGTCCCCACCAGGAGCAATGTGACCCTACAATGTATAACATTCATGCTAGACGCAAAATGCGCTATTAAAAAAGACGGTGCTGATTTGGACCCCAGGAGACTACACAGCGTGCCACATGGCTGGATATCTAAATTACATTTCATTATGGGATGGCAAGGTGGAATGGACTTCCACCTCATAGAGATACAGCAGAGCGACGCTGGATGCTACACTTGTGAATGCCACAAAAGTGAGAGTCGTGACGTACTGTCCAGCGAGGCGGGTCTATTATTGGTCACAGGTGAGGCGGGGCTTCTTTAACTTGACAGGTGTCAATCTATCAAAGGAAGGAAAGAAAGGAGGGAGAGACAAAACAAAAGGGTGATCATCTTCAGAGAAGTTGCGGAGTGCAGGGAGTCGACAGTGACAGAAGTGAGAGCGTTTTAGTTATTGCTTCTGGTTTTTGTTAAGTGCATGTTATACATGTGTGCGCATGCGTGTTGGCATGTGTGTGGGCGCCCGTGACTGTGGGCGTGCATGCCACGTAAGTGTGCATGGCATATGGAGTCTCAAAGTCATCAACTGTGCTTCCACCTCATTCACCAAAGCAGGATCTCTCAAAAATCAAACCGTAGCTCTCGGATATGGTTACATTTGTTAGCCAGCTTGTTCTGGGGGGGAATCCCCTCCCTTGGCCTTCTGAAGCTGGAGTTACAGGCAGGCACCCACATAGAAATTAAGTGGCTTATGGGAACCCAAACTCTGGTTCTCTGACTTGGGTAGTATAAGGGTAAGAAAGAATTAAGTTTGTAGGAAGAAACGGGAGGTGAGAATTGACACGGCCTCCAACGGCTAGTGTATACTTTATTTAATGCTCGGTGTGTGTGGCCTCTAGTTCTGACCATGCCATGATCAGGGCAGGAAATCCAGTCACCCAATGACCAGAGTTCAAGAGAACATAGATTCTTTGGGGGGTTTTGTTTGTTTGTTTTGTTTTGTTTTGTTTCTGAGACAGGGTTTCTCCTTCCTGCCTTGGCTATCCTGGATTCTGGGAGTAAAGGCATGCGCCACCACAATTCTATGCCTTTTTTTTTTTTTTTTAAAGATTTATCTACAGGGCTCTGCCTGCATGTAAACCTGCAGGTCAGAAGAGGGCATCAGATCACATTATAGATGGCTGTGAGCCACCATATGGTTACTGGGAATCGAACTGAGGACCTCTGGAAGAGCAGTCCATGCTCTTAACCTCTGAGCCAGCCCCAATTCTATGCTTTTTTTTAAGCTGAGGTTTTGGTAGCCAGGCATAGGGAAGGAGGAAGATAGGGTCCTTAGGGCAGTCACGTGATTGCTGCGTGAGCATGCTAATCCACCTGTAGCTCCAGCTTCAGACCACAGAGACAGGGGGTCCAGGTGATTTGGTTTCCAGATCCCGCCTTGGTGAATAAGGTGGAAGAGCAACTGAGGAGGATTCTGAACGTCAACCTCCAGGTTCCACGTGCGTGCGCATGCGAAGTCAGCTGCTTCCTTAGGCGGGCGGGCTTTGAGAGCACACAGTCCGTTGCATCTTTGTACAACCGCACAAGGTCTGGCAAGGGGTGGGGATTAGCTGTTTTTTGTTTTGTTTTGTTTTGTTTTGGTTTTTGGTTTTTGGTTTTTTGAGACAGGGTCTCTCTGTGCAGCCTTGGCTGTCCTGGATTCGCTTTGTAGACCAGGCTGGCCTCGAACTCACAGCAAACTACCTGCCTCTGGCTCCAGAGTGTTGGGATTAAAGGCATGCGCCACTCTGCCCGCCTGGGTCAGCTGTTTTTGTTCCATTAAACCCCCAAATATCTGGCTTCCTGGAACCTTAAGCCCAAGTTAGACCCTTAGGTTTGGTTTTGGTTTGGTGTCTTTGTTTGGCTGGCTTTTTCTTTTGTTCGCTGTTTGTTTTGCTGGGGAGTTTTCTCAGGGAGCAAGTACTCTAAATGCTGAGCCATCTCCTCAACTTCCATGCCTCAGTTTTATCTGAGACTTGAGGGAAGGGGGAAAAAAAATCTCCATATTCAGCCAGATGTGGTGGCATACACACCTTTGATCCCAGCTTGGTCTACAGAGTGAGTCCCCAGGACAGCTTGAGATATGCAGTGAGACCAGATACATAGTGGAGGAGAGCAGGCATCAGGAGTCCAAGGATGGGAGTGTAACCCAGGCCTTCCTCTCCCCGTGACCACAGGGTTCTTTTCTCTCAGGACGCTTACCTAAACCTTCCCTCCAAGCCCAGGGGCAGAGCCATGTGGAGGTGGGAGGGAAGGTGACCCTGCGCTGTCAGAAGCCGGATAATGTGACTGAATACAAAATGTTCATGCTACTGAAGGAAGGAACTTCATCACCTGTTCGGGTTCAGAGTTCAGAAAGGAGGACAGTAGACTTCTCACTTGATGGTCTGAGAGCCAGGAATGCGGGGAAATACAGCTGTGTCTACCACCAGCTAGGAGCCCCCTTCTGGGCCTCACACCCCAGCGATCACCTTGAGATCTTGGTGTCGGGTAGGTTTTAAATAATCTCCTTAAAATCGTTTTCATAGTTACTGTAGAGATAGGAGAAATTGTTAAGGGGGCTGGAGTTAAGTACACTTAGCTGTCCTTGCAGAGAACCAGAGTTCGGTTCTTGGTACTCACACCAGGCAATGTACACTTACCTGTAACTCCAGCTCCTCATGTGATCTAACACTGCCTCTGGCCTCTGGTGATACCTGCACTCATTCACGTGCGCGCGTGCGCGCGAACACACACACACACCCCTACTCACTGCAAAAAGAAGCTCCCAACCAAAGAAACATTTGCACCAAATGTCCGAGTTGGTGAACCGATGGGTTATTTTTTTGAGTTCCAGGCAGAAGTATGGGTTAGGGGCTTCTTGCATGGAGTAGGGATGAGTCAAAAGCAGCTGCGTTAACAAAAAGCCCATGTCAGCATAGCTTTGGGTCATGAAAGCTGCAACACTGGAGCTTTTCTGCACAGCTTGCAGGCAGATGGACAGAGACAGTCCAAGAATTCTCTTCTCTCTGTGGTTGGGCTGGACAGAGTCTCCTCCTGAGCAGGTGTGGATTCCTTTTTATATGCTGGGGGAGGGGCCGTTGAACCTCCATCCCCTCCGTCCTGAGGCAATGTTTCATTTTGGATGAAGCTGCCTTGCAACAGTGACCCAAATGTGCTCTTATTTGGACAAAGTTACTGTGAAGAAATGTGTTTGATCTGTGGTGCAGTTCAACTCTGAGGTTTCCTTTTCGATATTTTGTCTAGGTGGTGCATCTGTTGTGGATGACAGTGGTATACTGAAGCCACCCATTATTCTTGTATCTGGACATGTCTGTCTCTTTATGCCCATTCATAAAAATGGATGCACCAAGCATCTTGTTATATAGCTTAGGCGGCTTACCTGGACTGTTTTACGCAGTCTGTCTAGACTGGCCCTGAAATCACAGAATCCCTGCTTCTGCCTCCTGAGTGCTGAGATGGGAGCCATGAGTCACTATGCCCAACTCAATCGTTACAGCTTTCTCTTTTCTTTTTATATTTATTTACTTATTTACCATGGACATAACATGTACATATGTGTGTGGGTGTGTGCATGCCACAGCATGCATGTGGAGTACAAGGGACAACTTGAGTCAGTTGTCTCGCTTCTGGTACATGGGAATCACAGTGAACCATTGATTAGCATAAGGCTATTGCCTTTACTTCAGATATCTTGCAGGCCTAATCTGGCCAGCCTGGTCTACAAAGTGAGTCCAGCACAGCCAAGGCTACACAGAGAGACCGTGTCTCGAAAAACCAAAAAAAAAAAGAGTACTTATTGCAGAAGATCTGGCCTGGCCTCGAACTCATAGCAATCCACCTGCCTCTGCCTCCCAAGTGCTGGGATTAAAGGCGTGCGCCACCACGCCCGGCCTGAGCATTTGGTCTCTTACTCCCAGCACTCTGATCAGTTCTGCCTCTCTCCACTGACTTCAAGAAGAAGCTTCTCTGATCAAAGTTTCATATACTTTCTTTAATAATTTCTGTTTTCCTTTTATTTAATATGTACGGCTGCTTTGCCTGCATGTATGTCTATACACCAGCTACCTTCCTGGTACATGTAGAGGCCAGAAGGGATGCTTTATCCCCTGGAACTGGAATTACAGGTGGTTCTTAGCCATCATGGAAGTACCTGGATCCTCTGGAAGAGCAGCCAGTGTTCTTAACTCCTGAGCCAATTTTCCAGCCTATCTGTTATGCTTTCTGATGCTCCCTCTTTCTCCTTTTTGGAGAGAAGTGATTCTTCGATACTTGACTCTTCCTAGTCCAGTGTCACTCACCCAATCACTCATCCATACCTTGGAAATATCTATCCTGATGCATGTCGCCTAAAGCACCAGCCAGCCATTGCTATGAGGGCCCCCCTGTCCCAAGAGACTGTCAGGAAACCCCCAGGCATATGGAAGGCATTTCTACCATCAGGAAGAAGCCAGGCTCACACCCAGTCCATGGGAATTCCCCAGCGTCCTGCATAGCTTCTGTCTATCCCTGGAGGGGAGGTTGGAACCCAGACCCTGCTCTAATAGAAGTGGTGAGAATAAGTTAAATTTGGAGATATAATGGATGTGAGAATGGAAGGATTTGGGGGACTTGGGGGAAACCAAGAAGCACTGAAGTATTCAGAGTGAAAGCAAAGAGGAGGCAGAGGAGAGTCTCGGGAAACAAAGGTGATGCTAAGTTGGCCAAGAGCCAGGGTCTAGCCCTGGGACCATGCAGACCCTGAGTGTTTGAACCGCCGGGGGTGGGTGGGGGTGTTCTGAGATCAGTGGGAACCTTTAGGGTCCTCCTCAGAACCAAGAATGGTAGTAAGGTAGTTCTTGGCAGGCATCTGTACCTCATTCATGACTGTTTTGCAGACCGGAACGTTGGCCAAACAGACAAGGGGAGTAATGGTAAGTGACTCAGCCATACCCACTCTGTGCTTTCATCCTATATGGTCTCTGTTTCCTCCCTGGGCTTCCTGGGAGCAGGTAGATGTGTCAGATCCGTACTGATAATTGCTTCCCTCCAGATTTGCTTCCCAAACCCAGCCTCAGTGCTTGGCCCAGCTCAGTGGCATCCGAAAATAGCAACGTGACACTGCGATGTGTAAGTCCCATTCCGGACATAAAACTTGTTCTCAGAAAGGGAGATGTTACTTTGGATTCCAGGCTTCCACATCATTTGACAGAGAGGACGGCTGAGTTTCGTCTGACTAACCTACAGCAGGGGGATGCTGGATATTATACCTGTGCGTACTACAGGAAGGACTCCTCAAGTTTAATCTCCTCTACCAGTGATGCCTTCTTCCTACTGGTCACAGGTAAGAAAAGGCCACCTCAGAATGACATACAATAATTTTCAGAAATGGGCTAGCGTAGAACCAAGGGAGGGTAGGTAGGGACAAAAGGGGCATCACGTGGGGCTGGTGAGATGGTTCAACTGATAGAAGCCACGTCTAACAGCCCAAGTTTAACCCACACAGGTGGTTGTACACGCCTTTAATCCCAGCACTTGGGAGGCAGAGGCAGGTCGATCACTGTGAGTTCGAGGATACCCTGGTCTACAAAGCGAGTCCAGGACAGCCAAGGCTACACAGAGAGACCTTGTCTTGAAATACATATATATGTATATATATATACTTTTATTTATTTGCTTGTTTATTTTTTGTTTTTTCAAGGCAGGGTTTCTCTGTGTAGCCTTGGCTGTCCTGGACTTACTTTGTAGACCAGGCTGGCCTCAAACTCACAGCTATCCATCCGCCTGCCTCTGCCTCCCGAGTGCTGGGATTAAAGGTGTGTGCCACCATGCCCAGCAATAAGCTAATTTTAAAAGATGTGTCATCTTCAGAGTAGATGGAGAGGACATGAAGTGATGATGACAAAATTGAAAACCCCAGCTTTCCTCAGGTCTGTGGGAGTCAAAAAAAAAAAAAAAAAATCTCTGTTTTGCATTGGCCGCACACAAGAATGGCGCTATTCAGAGCAGAGGGAGTCCTATAGAAGAGTTGGGGCATAGAAGGACCAGGGGGAGACAGGAGCACCACAGGAAGACCAACAGAGCCAACAAATCTGGGCCCAGGGGGCCAGCGGAGACTGATGCACCAACCATGCACCATATATGGAAAGGACCTAGGCTCTCCATTCAGATGTAGCTAAAAGGCAGCTCAGTCTCCATAGGGGTCCCCTAGTAAGGTGAGCAGGGGCTGCCCCTGCCATGGGCTCCTGCCTGCACTTTGATCACTTCCCCCTGTTCGGGTACCTTATCTTAATATAGAGGATGCAGGCAGTCCTGATGAGACTTGGTAGGCTGGAGTCAGTTGGTAGGGGAGAAGGGCTCCCCATCTCTGAGCACTAGAGGAGGGGAAAAGGGGAGGAAGAGAGAGGGAGGATGAGACCAGGAGGAGATGAGGGAGGGGGCTACAACTGGGATATGCAGTGAATAAATTTAAAAAAATAAATTTAAATTAAAAAAAAAGAAAAAGAAAAGAATGGGGCTGGGCATGGTGGCCCATGCCTTTAATTCCAGCACTTGGGAGGCAGAGGCAGGCGAATTTCTCAGGTCAAGGCCAGCCTGGTCTACAAAGTGAGTCCAGGAGAGGCCAGGCTAACACAGAGAGACCCTGTCTCAGGAAGAAAGAGAAAAGAAAAGAAAAAGAATGGTCCTATTAATAGTAAATCAGGGGAGGGAAAGAGGGCCCTATTCTTTACGACTAAACTATTGGCTATGGGTAGACTCTGTGAAAGAGGGACCACTGTCTTTAGCTGTGTACCCTCTGCCGAGCCCACCAGGTTCCAACAGATAGCTTCAAACCAATGGTCACACAGATGGCCCTGTTTCATCTTATTGGGCGCCCAAACAAAGTGAACAGAAAGGAACACAAGAGGGATTTGTGGGGATGTTAGAAGGGTGTTGGGGGTGGGGATGGGGGCGGGGTGGAAATGGTCAGTATGTACACATGCAAGATTGTCTAAAACCAAGTTTAATTAATAAATATATACCCAGTTGAGACTCAGGATAGACTGTGGGGAGGATTATGCATCATCAGGATGCTTACAAAGCAAGAAGAAGCCGGGCGGTAGTGGCGCACGCCTTTAATCCCAGCACCCGCGAGGCAGAGCCTGGCGGATCGCTGTGAGTTTGAGGCCAGCCTGGTCTACAAAGTGAGTCCAGGACAGCCAAGGCTACGCAGAGAAACCCTGTCTTGAAAAAAACCAACCAAACAAACAAACAAACAAAGCAAGAAGAATGAACAGGGGACTCTATGTATCACTGTTTCTCTCCCCTCCCCCCCCCTCCCGCCGGGGATTGTTTCTCTTGCAGGGTACTTGCCCAAGCCTTCCCTCCGAGTCCTCCACTCAGGCTGGATAACCACCAAAGAGAAGGTGAACCTACAGTGTGAGAAGCCACACAACCTGACAGAGTACAAAGTGTTCGCTCTGCTAAAGGAGGGAACTCCATCGCCCATACAGCTTCTGATGTCCGACAACGACACGGTGGAATTCACCCTTCAGAGTGTGACAGCCAGTGATGCGGGAAAGTACAGCTGTGTGTACCTTGAGACGGAAGCCCCTTTCAGGGCCTCACATCCAAGCGACCATCTTGCTATCCCAGTGGCAAGTAAGGATTTTATGATGGCAGGAGTTTGTTTTTTATTTTTTATTTTTCAAATACGATGTTGTCTGTCCCATAATTTTATTGCTTCATCACTTATACTCTGTTTTTCTCTCTTTTAAAAAAGATCTGTTGGCTGCTGGGCATGGTAGTGTATTCCTTTCATCCCAGCACTTTGGGAGGCAGAGGCAGGTGGATCTCTATGAGTTTGAGGCCAGCCTGGTCTACAAAGCCAGTCCAGGGCAGCCAGGGATACACACAAAGAAACCTTGTCTCGAAAAACCAAACCAAACAAAGATATATTTTTTTGAAAAGTATGCCGGGCGTGGTGCGGTACGCCTTTAATCCCAGCACTCAGGAGGCAGAGGCAGGCGGATCACTGTGAGTTCGAGGCCAGCCTGGTCTACAAAGTGAGTCCAGAATGGCCAAGGCTACACAGAGAAACCCTGTCTCGAAAAACCAAACAAAAAAAACCAAACAAAAACAAAGTGAGTCCAGGACAGTCAAGGCTACACAGAAAAACCCTGTTTCAAAAAAAACAAAAAAAAAAAAAAAAAGTGTGTGTGTGTGTGTGTGTGTGTGTGTGTGTGTGTGTGTGTGTGTATGGCTGTATGCACATGAGTGCAGTGTACACAGAGGGCAGAAGAGGGAGGGATAGGATCCCCTGGAGCTGTAGTTACAGGTGGTTGTGATTTGCCTGATATTTTGCCTGATATAAGTGCTGGGAACTGAAAACAGATCCTTGACAATGCCTATATATTTAAATGCTTTCCTCTAATATTTTCAGTTTCATTTCTTATTTATTTTCGTTCTTTTCTTTCTTTCTTTTTTTTTTTTTTTTTTGGTTTTTCAAGACAGGGGTTCTCTGTGTTAGCCTTGACTGTCCTGGACTCACTTTGTAGACCAGGCTGGCCTCGAACTCACAGCGATCCGCCTGCCTCTGCCTCCCGAGTGCTGGGATTAAAGGCGTGCACCACCACCGCCCGGCTAGTAGCCCTTCTTGAGTGCAGCTGAGATCCATGGCATTGCAGAGGCCTCAGATGCTAGCTGGAGTTCTTCTGTGCTCAAGGCCCACAGACTTTTGTAGTCTGAGGAGAGATACTGCCTTGCCACAGATTTCTATGTTCTGTGAATTTCCTTTGGACTATGTTTTGCTCATAAAACTAATTCCTAAAGTATCAAAGGAGACAAGGGGGGGGAGGAGAGAGTAAAGGATGAGTATAGAAATGAGGTAAAGAAAAGATAAATAAAGAAAAAGAGCTAAGGCCATGTGATGGCTTGAATAAGAATGGGCCCCCCAGCCGGGCGTGGTGGCGCACGCCTTTAATCCCAGCACTCGGGAGGCAGAGGCAGGCGGATCACTGTGAGTTCGAGGCCAGCCTGGTCTACAAAGCGAGTCCAGGACAGCCAAGGCTACACAGAGAAACCCTGTCTCAAAAAAAAGACCAAAAAAAAAAAAAAAAAAAAAGAATGGGCCCCCCCCCATAGGCTCATACAGTGCAATGCTTGGTCTCTGGTTGCCGGAACTGTTTGGGAAGGATCAGGAGGCGTGGCTTTGATGATGAAGGTGTGTCATTGGAGGTGGACTTTGAGGTTTCAAAAGCCCGTGCCATTCCTAGTCAGCTCTCTCTGTCACATGCTTGTTCGTCAAGAAGTGAGCTCTCGCTACCGCTCCAGCACCACGCCTGCCTGTTACCGTGCTCCCATACTGTAAGCCCCAAATTCAATGCTTTCTTTTATGAGTTGCTTTGATCATGGTGTCTTGTTACAACAACAGAAGCTCTAATCCAAACAGGCAGAATCCTAGTAGCCTTGGTTGTCATCTTGGACCAGTCTAGAGTCTAGTCTCTCAGAAATAAGAGGCGTCATTTGATCTGCTTGTGGGCATGTCTGTGAGGATTATCCTGGATTGATGTCGGAAGGTCCAGCTCACTTCAGGTGATACCACTCCTCAGGCGGTTGGTCCTGAGGTGTGCAAAAGAACAGCTGAGCATGAGGCAGAGCGAGCCAGAGAGCAAGCTGGAAGGCAGAATTCCTTTTTTCTTTTTAAAGATTTATTTTTATGTGTATGAGGGTTTTACTTGTATATATGGCTGTGGATCACATTCATGCTAGGTACCCAAGGAGGTGAGGAGAGGGTGTGGAGCCCCCTGTAACTGGAGTTATGCATGGTTGGAAGTTGATTGTGGGTGCTGGGAATTGAACCCAGGTCCTCTGGAAGGGCAGTCAGTGCTCTTAACCCCTGAGCCATCTCTCCAGCCCCTCTCCATGGCTTTTACTTGATGATGGATTCTAACTTCCATGATGAGATGAATTCTTTTCTCCCTCAGGCTGCTTTTGGTCAGAATGTTTTGTTTTGTTTTGTTTTGTTTTTTTTAATCATGGCAACAGAAAACAAAGTAGAGTAGTCAGGATGAATACACAGAAAATAAGACTTAAAAAAAAAAAAACTCCACTCATCTCAACGCTCATAAAACTGTTTTTTGTGTTCAGGGGTTAAAACTGCAAAGAATGGACAGTTGTCCACTGGCCAATGTCTAGGTGGGTGGAAGAAAGTCAGGTCTGGTGGATGCTTTGGAGGAAGAAGGATGCTCCTTACAAACAGTGCTGACTGTCTTCTGTCTTTCAGTTTCCTCCAGTGTCGTATCAGTATGTTATAGCAAGACCAATCTCATCCGGCTGGGAATGTCTGCCATGTTTGTGGTGTTTATGACAGTTTTCCTGGCTGAAGCCTGGTACAGCCAGAGGGTGTCACCCAGCCGACCCAGGTGAAATAACTGAGACTCCTCCCTCCCCCCATTTCACAGACTGTTGGGTAGTTGGTTTTTTTTTAATTTATTTATTTATTATGTATACAGTGCTCTGTCTTCATGTATATCTGCAGGCCAGAAGAGGGCACCAGATCACATTATAGATGGTTGTGAGTCACCGTGTGGTTGCTGGGAATTGAACTCAGGACCTCTGGAAGAGCAGTCAGTCAGTGCTCTTAACCACTGAGCCATCTCTCCAGCCCCCTGTTGGGTAGTTATGCGGAGTTGTTGGCCACCAAATTAATGGAGCTATGACCAAGAAATAGAAAATGGCCAGATGTCATGATGCACACCTTTTTGGGGTTTTTTTGGGTTTTTTTGTTTTTTTGTTTTTTTTTTTGGTTTTTCGAGACAGGGTTTCTCTGTGTAGCCTTGACTGTCCTGGACTCACTTTGTAGTCCAGGCTGGCCTCGAACTCACAGCGATCCGCCTGCCTCTGCCTCCCGAGTGCTGGGATTAAAGGCGTGCGCCACCACGCCCGGTTTATGATGCACACCTTTAATCCCAGACTCTGTCTGTATACCTAGCTGGCCTTGAACTCACAGAGTTCAAGGATTAAAGGTGTGTACTACCACATCCGGAAAATTAACATTTTTTTTTCCAGACATGGTTTCTCTGTGTAACAGCCTTGACTATCCTGGACTTGCTTTGTATAGCCCAGACTGGCCTCGAACTCACAGAGCTCCACCTGCCTCTGCCTGTCCAGTGCTGGGATTAAAGTCGTGTGCCACCACTGCCTTACGGGTTAATATTTCTTACTCTGGGACTTTTCACTGATCGCTTGAGGTGTATATATAAGACATGGAAACTTCTAATATAGTTTAAAGCTTAGGTCTTTTGCTGAGGCAGTCTCCCAGCTACTGTTTAAAGTTACCCTGATTATTCTATCCTGGAACCTGTCACGTGGCTAGCTCTAGACTTCCCTGCTTCTCTCCAGCTTGTGTCCACTTCCAAACTTGCTGCGTCTACTTTCCTCCCTCCTCTGCGGTCACTCTCTCTGCCCAGAAGGCCGCCTCTTGTACTTCCTGTCTCAGATATTGGCTGTCAGCTCTTTATTACAACCAACCAGCAGCAAGACAACAACTAATACATCTCTTAGATTGGTTGCCTTTAGGTAGAGGAGGAAGGATGAAAATTTACAAAATAGAAAACCTGGTGTTGGGCCATAGAAATTACAATACCAGCTGGGCATGGTAGCACGTGCCTTTAATCCCAGCACTCGGGAGGCAGAAGCAGGTGGATCGTTGTGAGTTCGAGGCCAGCCTGGTCTACAAAGTGAGTCCAGGATAGCCAAGGCTACACAAAGCAACCTTGTCTTGGGGAAAACACATACACACACACACACACACACACACACACACACACACACACATGTAGGCGGGACATGGTGGTATATGCCTTTAGTCCTAGCACTCAAAGGAGGCAGAGGTGGGTTGATCTCTGTGAATCCAGGACAGGCAGGGCTATTACACAGAGAAACTTTGTCTCCAAAGAAAAGAAAAAGAAGAAAAAGAAAAGAAAATACAGAGACATCCCTTCATGCAATTGGAGGAAGGTCACCCTAACACTTTCACAACTAAATTCAGGTCTAATGTCTAATCTTCTTGACCTACAGGCCCTACAGCACCCCGGGGCTACCATGAATCCTTGGCCAAGATGGACAAGTAGTTATTGAGTTTTCTATGAAGCCCGCACTGCCCGCGCTTTGAGCGCCATCCAGGGATAGGACGACAGCGCCATTTCCTCCTTCCTTCCATGGTACAGATGCTCACTGGATACTTCACTGCTTTACAGCAACTTCACTGAAAAATGCAATTTTTTTTCTTTTTTTTTTTTTTTTTTTTTTTTTTCTACAGATAGGGCATGCCACCTAGAACATAAACCAAACCTTAGATACTATGGATCTGTTTCTGTGTTCATAATTATGTTAGTATGATCTATAAGGCTTTACTTTATAGTTTCCTTAGAATTTATTTTGTGTGTACCTCCTCAGGTATCCTTGGCTCTGTATACATAGTATGCAAATTATGTACCTTTATGCAGTATGTAATACATGTACCTAATATACAATTAAGTGTAATGCTTTTGATAAATTATTGGGTTGGTGCTTTGTTCATTTTGTGTGTGCGCACATGTGTGTGTTTGGACTTGCATGTGTGCACGTGGAGGCTAGTATCATGTGTCTTTCCTTTATTACTCTCCACCATATCTTAAAAGATTTATTTTTGTGCTGGAGAGATGGCTCAGAGGTTGGGAGCACTGGCTGTTCTTCTGAAGGTCCTGACTTCAGTTCCCAGCAACCACATGGTGGCTCTCGACCATCTGTAGCGAGATCTGATGCCCTCTTCTGGCAGGCAGGCATACGTGCAGGCAGAAGACTGTATACATAATAAATAAATCTTTTAAAACAGATTTATTTTTATTTATGTGGGTGTGACATATGTGCAGATGCCCACAGCCAGAAAAGGACATTTGTAATGCTCTTACTTTTTTTTGTTGTTGTTGTTGTTTTGAGACAGGGTCTCTCTGTGTAGCCTTGACTGACCTGGACTCGCTTAGTAGACCAGACTGGCCTTGAACTCACAGCGATCCGCCTGCCTCTGCCTCCCGAGTGCTGGGATTAAAGACATGTGCCACCACCGCCTGTTAACTTTCCTCTTTGTAAGTTGATTTATCCTGAGTATTACAGAAACAAAAAGCCAGCCGACAGACATACCTAGCTAGAGAGCTATGATGTCCCTAAAATGTGCCCTAAGGTTTATATATTTGACTTTGTAAATGATAGCACTCATTAAAAAGAAGTTAGGGTGTGGGAAGTAGGTCAGTAGGTAGAGTGCTCACCTAGAACAAGCACTAGGCCCTGGGTTCAATTCCCAGGACTGCATAAAATGAGCGTGGTAGCAATCCCAGCACTTGGAAGATGGAGGCAGAAGGATTAGATGTTCAAGGTTAAGGCTGTCCGGATGGCTCAGCCACTAAGAGCACTCTGGCTTTTGGAGAGGATCTGCATCCAGTTCCCGGCACGTACACGGAGAGGCTCACAGCCTGTAACTCCAGCTCCAGGAGGTCCGCTACCCTCTTCTGACATCTGTGCACATACCCATACACAGTCACATACAGATTGTTGCTAAAATCCCTTCTCTGGCCAAGATGTAAATAACATCTACCTCTCTTCTTTTTTTGTTTTTTCTTTTTTTGTTTGTTTGTTTGTTTTTTTTTTGTTTTGGTTTTTCGAGACAGGGTTTCTCTGTGTAGCCTCGGTTGTCCTGGACTCCCTTTGTAGACCAGGCTGGCCTCGAACTCACAGCGATCCGCCTGCCTCTGCTTCCCGAGTGCTGGGATTAAAGGCGTACGCCACCACGCCCGGCTCCTCTACCCCTCTTCTTAAGGTCCCAATGACAAACTGAAGTACAATCCCACCAACCCTTTGGGGGTCACGTATCAGATGTCCTACATAATCATATATTTACATTGTGATTAACAACAGTGGCAAAATTACAGTTATGAAAGTAGCAGTGAGGGCCGGGGAGATGGCTCAGAGTTTAAGCACACAGACCGCTCTTCTAGAGGACCTGAGTTCAATTCCCAGCAACCAGATGGTGGCTCACAACCATCTGTAATGTGATCTAACACTGTATACGTAATAAATAACTAAGTCTGAAAAAAAAAAAGAAAGTAGCAATGAAAATAACTTTATGGTTAGGGGTCTAGCAAACACAAAGCCCTGGGTTCAATTCTCAACACTACCTAAACCGTATGTGGTAGCACATGTCTGTAAAGCCACCAGGAAGTACCAGAAGTGCTGAGGCACCCTGAGATCCTGTCTGAAATACAAAACAAAATAAAATGAAAATTAAAAAAAAATAAAATAAATAAAATAAAATGAAAATAAGAGAGAAACTGTCTGGTTTCTGTGACTCTTCCTGAGTAACGAGAAACGGATCACCTCTGTTAGGAAAGGGGTATTGGCCAATGTCTGCTAACCGCCATATCTGCTTCTCAGTTTACATGAATCTCAGCATTAACATGCTTAAGTCATCTCAGTATGAAGCCTGCGAGCTCAGTGTTCGGCCTTTCAGAAGTTACCTGTGTCCAGCCTGATATTTGACGGAGACAGAAGAGGACCAAGGGAGTCACGCCTCTGAAGGGATTTATAGGAGTATGTTGCAACAGATAGCACCAACACATTGCCTGAGAGTGGACGTGGGAGGAAGGAACTGAGCAGCCAGCTCAAAACCACCTCTGCCTAAACTCTGAGGTTGGAGAGATGACTGCGTTACCCTGGTCATAGTCTTTTGCAGAGAACAGACCTGACGAAGACCCTTGGACCAGCTGCTGAGCCACCATGGTCCCTAGGCTCCTTTCTCTTCTCTGCCTCCGTAAGTTCCTCAAGGGTCATTCATCCGGTCTCCAGGAAATCATAAAGCTAAGGCGGGTGGTGGTGGCACATGCCTTTAATCCCAGCACTCGGGAGGCAGAGGCAGGGGGATCTCTGTGAGTTCGAGGCCAGCCTGGTCTACAAAGTGAGTCCAGGACAGCCACAGCCAAGACTACACAGAGAAACCCTGTCTTTTTTTTTTTTTTTTTTTTGGAGGTAGAGGCAGGGGGTTTTTTTGTAGCCTTGGCTGTCCTGGACTCCCTTTGTAGTCCAGGCTGGCCTCGAACTCACAGCGATCCACCTGCCTCTGCCTCCCGAGTGCTGGGATTATAGGCGTGCGCCACCACAGCCCGGCTGAAACCCTGTCTTGAAAAACCAAAAAAAAAAAAAAAAATCATAAAGCTGATGAGATACTTAGATGAGAACTGAAGCCAGAACTCAACCAGATCGGTGCCCTGAGTGCATAGGACTGGCCAGAAATCTCAGTGAGCACACTGTACATGTTAGGGCAAAACCAATGCTCAACATGTAGTAGACATAGATGGGGGAGGGGAATAGGAGCTGAGGCTATAGTTCTTTTGGCAGAGTGCTCACCTAGTGTGCATGAGGCCCTGGGTCATCCCCCAGTACTATAAATCAAGCATGGTGTCATGAATCTGTAGTCCCAGAACATGGAAGATGGAAACAGGCAGATAGTAAATTGAAGCTCATTTTAAGCTAAGTAGGGCGTTCAAGGACAACTTGGATTACTTGAGATTCTCACACACACACACACACACACACACACACACACACACACACACACAC
>OU015759.1:4734188-4751882 GCA_907169655.1 Acomys percivali | reverse complement strand
CACACACACACACACACACACACACACACACACACACACACACACACAAAGCAGATAGAACTTGGATATAATCTAAACGGACTAAAACTAGAAAGTTCTATATGCTCTTGCTAGCCAAGGTTGAATCAGCAGCTGGCTATTTCTTTTCTAGGAAGCCAATGACCTCAGAAAGGCTGTTTGTTTGTTTGTTTGTTTGTTTGTTTGTTTGTTTGTTGAGATAGGCTCTTACTATGTAGTTCTGGCTGACCTAGAATTTACTACACAGACCAGGCTGGCCTTGAACTCACAGAGATCCTCCTGCTGAGATTACAGGTGTGTGCTACCAGGCCCATCTCTTTTTGATATAATAACTATATTAGTGGATAAGTGGGTATTACATAACTTTCCTAGCAGGGTGTTGTGGTTAATTTGGCAGTATGGTCTAATAAATGTTTATTATTAGCTCTATAATTATTATTACGGTGGTAGTTTCTTTTCTTTTCTTTTCTTTTCTTTTCTTTTCTTTTTTTTTCTGAGTCAGGGTTTCCCTGAGTAACAGCTCTAGGTGTTCTGAAACTTTCTCAGTAGACCAGACTGGCCACGAACTCACAGAGATCCACCTGCCTCTGCCTCCCAAGTGCTGGGATTAAAGGCTTGTGCCACCACTGTCCACTTTATAGTGGTATTTTCTAATCTGCTAGCAATCATTGAAGACACAGACACCTGTTATATTTTAAAATAGCCTCAGTTAACATGGGGCAGGGGAGAAAAACTGCTTCCCATAGTGGGGCAGGTATCTCATACCCTGCCCCAATCCCATGCAATCTGCTTCTAACAATTTCTATAGAGCTATCCATAATCCCAAATACCTGCTAATTATCATCATCTGGTCCAAGTCTCCATCCACGCCGGCGATGTGCTTCTTCCTGAACCTAACCCATGGCACCAGCCTCCCTTCTTCCTCTCTTCTCCTCCAGTCTCTCCTCCTCTTCTGGTCTCTTTTTCCAAAAGTATGAGAATGTTAGCCACGCCCATATCCCATATGCCCTGCCCAGGTGTGTTGGCTTTTTATTGGCCAAATAGGCAACATTACATAGCAATCTTGGGGCACAGAGACAGCAAGCAACAATTAGCATCAAAATACATCAGACCAGCCTCCAACAGGGTGTGGTGGCACACACATTCAACCCAGTCCTAGAGAGGTGGAGGCAGGAGGATCAGAAGGTCAAAGACATTCGGTTACATAGTGAATTTGAACTCAGCCTGAGTTACATGAGACCCTATATCAAATAGTAATAATAAACCATGCACGGTAGGACATCTTTAATCCCAGTCCTGTGGAGGCAGAGGTAGATAGATCACTGTGAGTTTGAGGCCAGCCTGGTTTACATAGCAAGTTCCAGGCCAGCCAGGGCTACATAGTGAGACCATTCTGGCCCACTCCCTGCTTAAAAACCAACAACAACAAAAACAAAAGACAAACAAACAAAAAAATCCCGCCAGGCGGTGGTGGGGCACGCCTTTAATCCCAGCACTCGGGAGGCAGAGGCAGGTGGATCGCTGTGAGTTTGAGGCCAGCCTGGTCTACAAAGGGAGTCCAGGACAGCCAAGGCTACACAGAGAAACCCTGTCTCAAAAAAACAAACAAAACAAAACAAAACAAAACAAAAAAATCCCAAAACCTTCTAAAGAAAATCAAGTTTGCCTTTACAAGTTAGAAATTTGGTTTGGTTTGGTTTGGTTTGGTTTGGTTTGGTTTGGTTTTTTGAGACAAGGTTTCTCTGTGTAGCCCTGGCTGTCCTGGACTCACTTTGTAGACCAGGCTGGCCTCGAACTCAGCAATTCGCCTGCCTCTGCCTCCCGAGTGCTGGGATTAAAGGCGTGTGCCACCACGCCCGGCTCTACAAGTTAGAAATTTGATCTGAGTTTGCAGACTGAAGTGATTTGCTGTATATCTCAGAGATTGTGAGGAAACTGAATTTCAACCCAGGTGTGTCAAACCCCAACAATATTACAGACTCCGTGTTACCCCAGTGTTCAATGAACAGGGCCCAATTACAAGGGTCCTTGTTGTGGGACCATCTAGGGGATATTTGAAGGGACTTGGGGTTTGTTTTGATTGTTGTTGACATAAACTAGAGTTATCTAGGAAGAAGCTCATTTGGGAAAAATGTCTCCATCAGATTGCTTGTAGATGAATCTGTGGGACATTTCATCTCTCTCTCTCTCTCTCTCTCTCTCTCTCTCTCTCTCTCTCCCTCCCTCCCTTCTTTTCTTTCCTTTTCTATGGTACACTTCAAAAATTTGCATGCCATCCTTGCACAGGGACTACACTAATCTCTGTATCACTTCAACTTCCTTATTTTCTTGAATAATGGTTGCTGTGGGATGCCTCAGACCTCTGTGGGTGGTGTCACCCCTGGGCAGGTGGTCCTCAGGAGTTTAAGGAAGCAGGCCGGGCAAACCTTGGGGAGCAAGCCAGGAAGTAGTACTTCTCCATAGCCTCTGCATCACTTCCTGCTTCCGGGTTCCTACCCTCGGTAATGGAGTGTGATTGGAGGGTTGTGAGCTGAAACAAACCCCTTCCTCCTCAAGTTGTTTTTAGTGCTTTAATATCACTGCAGTAGAAACTGGAACTAAAGGCGGGAGGTGGTGGTACACTCCTTTAATTCCAGTGCTTGAGAGGCAGGTGAATCTCTTGAGTTCGAGGCCAGCCTGGTCTATAGAGCGAGTTTCAGGACAGCCAGGGCTACACAGAGAAACCCTGTCATGAAAAGAAAAGAAAAGAAAAGAAAAGAAAAGAAAAGAAAAGAAAAGAAAAGAAGGGAGGGAGGGAGGGGGAGAGAGAGAGAAGCGGGGGGGGGGGGGGGGGGGGAGAAGGGGAATGAAGTGAAGGGTTCTTGAGTGTGATAGAACAACCCCACCCCCTCTGGCTTTTTGAGACAGGGTTTCTCTATATGGCTATGGCTATGGCTATCCTGCCTCTGTCTCCCAGGTTCTGGGATTAAAGCCTTGCATCACCACCTACCAGTTTTCTAAAATTTTTTTGTTTTTTGTTGTTTTTCTTTTTGACTGACGCTTTCTCAGGGTGTAAGGTTAGGTACTGGGACAGTGAACAGCCCCAAAGGCACTTTGGACCAGTACTTTCTGCATGTTTGGTTACATGACCTTGAAGAATGAATTTCACAGGCAATGCATATGAAGTTGGGGTTTTTTTTCCTTTTTTAGTTTAATATTTTCTTTCTGATAATCTCATACATGAGCATTGCATCTGCATCATTCCCGCCCTCCATCTCATCCCAACTCCTCATGTCTGACATTCCAGACTCATCAATCTCTTCTTTAATTATCATTGATATATATATTATATATATATGTCAATGTGTGACATATATATACATACATACGTATGTGTGTGCATGTGTATATGAGCGCATATATATAACGTGCTGAGTCCATTTAGCTTTACTCCTATGGATATGTGTCCAGGAATGACCACTTAACATTGGACAACCTGTGTGAGAGCTCATCTCTGGAGGAGACTGACTTTCTCATCAACAATCTCCATTCACGATCTGTAGCTGTTCATTTAGAGTGACACCACGTGGAGGAGGCACGAAGAGTTTGCTTAGAGATTTATTTTTATTGTATTTATTTATTTGTGTGCACTGTAAATAAGTTCAGAAGTGTGTGTGTGTGTGTGTTCACGTGGGTGCACGTGTGTGTTTGCAGGTGTGCATGCATGTGTGGAGGCAAGAGGTGTCCACTTCTCAGGTGTCACTCCTCAGGTGTTATTCATGTTGTTTTTTGAGCCGAGGTCTCTTTGGTCTGAGGCTCAGCAGTTGGGCTAGGCTAGCTGGCCACTGAGCTCAAGGGACTACCCCTGTCTCCTCCTCCCCAGCATGGCACTACAAGCACATGCCACCACAGGGATATTTTTCACATAGGTGTTGGAGATCAAGCACGCTTACATTGGGAGATTTACTGACTGAACCATCTGTTAGTAAACAGGCAGCGATACGGTCACCCCTAAAGGTCCTGATGACAGTAGGGAAACAGGCCTACTACAGCCACTACAGAAGACCAAAGCCACTACAGAAGCATGTTGGCAGAAACATGTCACCATCCCACGCCAGCAGGACTCAAGCCCCTGAAGCCACGTGTGCACCTTCTGCGCATGCGTATGTTCTTCCTGCGCACGCGCTAGATAGTCTATAAAGGGAACTCCTCCCATTCTTCTCTCTCTCCCCCCTTGTGTCTCCCCAGAGAATGTCTATGCATCACCTAATAAACCTCTTAAGTGAATCTACTGCGTGGCATGATTCCATCCCTCCATACAGCTCTGACGTTCACTTCTTACACCATCTCTCCAGCCTCCCTCCACTGGGGCTTTTTTGTTTTAAGAGAGGCTCTCTCTACAGAGTCCTGGCTGTTCTGGAAATCAGGATGTACCAGGCTGGCCTCAAACTCGCAGAGGCTGTCCTGCCTCTGTCTCCTGAGGACTTGGATTAAAGGCGTGCACCACTTCCTCCACAGGGTCTTGATAGCGTTAGGAGCAGGCTAACTTCTTTGCTCCCCAGTGTCCTACAAGGCTGGTGCTCCTTCCCTGGAGGAGAGCTGATTGACCCAATGAGACCCAGGCTGTATGAAGCCTGGGGATAGGGATGAGAATTGGAATGGTTTGTGGGAGTTTAAAGAACCAAGAGAGAAATGGACAAAATGATAAAGGCCAATCTGAGAAATCAAAGCCACAGCCCAGAGCGGGGAGCATGCAGCTCCTGACAGGGAGGCCCCAAATGATAACATGACAGTGCTCTCAGGGTGCCCCCGCAGGGTGAGTAGGTGACCCCTAGGAAGGAACTTGTGTTTCATATGTGATTTCTCCACCCTCCCACCCCCGCAGGGCTTTGTGTTGGGCAAACAGACATTCCTGACAATGATAAGTGGGTCTTCAGGCAAACTCTCCTTGATCCTTCACCCCCAAAACCCTGTTTTTTCCCCTCTCCCTTTTATATCTTTTGTGTGTTTGTCCATGTGCATATGTGTGAGTACACGCGTGTGTGCATACATGTAGAATAACTTTGGTGTTATTTCTCAGGAGTCGTCCATCTTCTTTCTATCTATCTATCTGTCTATCTATTTATCTATCTATCTATTGATAATGTCCTTCCCTGGACCTCAGGGCTGCCAATCCGGCCAGACTAGCTGGTCAGGAAAGCCCCCAGGGATCCAGTTGTCACCACTTCCCTGGCAATGGCATTACAAGCGTGCCCTGCCACACCCTGATTTTTTAAAAGTGGATTCCAGGCGTCTAACTCTGGTATTCATGCATAACAAACATTTAGCTAATTGAGCTATTTCCCCAGTGCTGGGAATTGAACTCAGGACCTCTGGAAGAGCAGTCAGTGCTCTTAACCTCTGAGCCATCTCTCCAGCCCCCCTACACACACACACACACACACACACACACACACACACACACACACACACCCGCTCTCTCCTTCTAAAAGAAAAAGAGGAAAGGGGGTGCGGTGGGGGACGGGGTACAAGTCTGGGAGCAGATAAGTACAGTGGATGCAGCCCTGGGTTCTGTTTCCTTCCAGGGGTTCCTCCAAAGCCCAGCCTCAGTGCCTGGCCCAGCTCAGTGCTTCCCCATCAAGAGTAGAGTGACATTGCGATGTCAGAGCCTTACCCTGAGTAAATACTTCATCCTCAGAAAGGAAGGGCTCTTTTGGGGTTCTGCGAAGCCGTATAATCTGACCGAGGAGACGGCTGACTTTCATATCACTGAGCTTCGACAGAGTGATGGGGGACGCTACACCTGTGAATACTACAGCAAGTGGCCCCCTGCCACACTGTCACAGTCCAGCGATGCCGTTCTTCTTCTGGTCACAAGCAAAGAAGGCCTGCGGGGCGGGGATCTTCAGACGCGGGGGGGGGGGGGGGGGCAGCAAAAGGGGGGGGGGGGAGAGAGGGGGGATCGGCAGAGCGAGTTAGATGTGCAGGAGGTGGCTCCGCCCCAGGGTTTGTGGGAGGGAAAAACAAAACCAAACCAACCAACCAAGCAACAACCCGCCCCCCCCCCCAAGATCAAGAATGAGCATCCTCTTCCCTTCATCTCTGAGCATCTTTCTCTTCTAGGGTACTTACCTAAACCTTCTCTCCAGGCCCACCTCCAGGGCACAGTGATTGCAGGAAGCAAGGTGACTTTGCAGTGCCAGAAAGCAGGCGGCATGCTCGGTTTGCGTTGCTGAAGGTGGGTCGGTCATCCCCTGTACAGACGAGGAGCCCTACAGGAATGGCTTTAGACGTCTCTCTTCAGACTGTGACAGCCAGAGATTCAGGGAAATACAGCTGTGTGTACTACCAGGCAAAGGCTCCCTATAGGGCTTCAGCCCCCAGCGATCTCCTTGAGATCTCTGTGATAGGTAAGGGTTTGTGTAATTTTGTGAACACCTGTGTGTGTGCGTGCGTGTGTGAATACGGGCATTGTAGTTAGCCGACTTTTTAAAGCTATGCAATATGTTCTTTATTATTATTATTATTATTATTATTATTATTATTATTATTATTATTATTATTATTATTATTTTAAGACAAGGTCTTGTGACTCATCATGTAAACCAGGCTAGCCAGAAGAGGGAGTTGGGTCCAGGGTTGGCTGCGAACCACCAAGCGGGTGCTGGGAATTGAACCAGGGTCCTCTGCAAGAGCATCAAGTACTTTTAACCACTGAATCATCTCTCTCCAGCCCCAACATATTTAACTTTTATGTGTCAATTATACTTTAATCACCCCAGGGAAAATATAGTTAAGTAATCAGTTATATACTGAATAAGAAATTTCAAAAAAGAAAGAAAGAAAGAAAGAAAGAAAGAAAGAAAGAAAGAAAGAAATTTCACCAGTCATGTAGTTGCTGCCACAGAGCAGCCCCAAGCTGAGCTGGTGGTGCACGCCTATAATCCCAGCACTCGGGAGGCAGAGGCAGGTGGATCGCTGTGAGTTCGAGGCCAGCCTGGTCTACAAAGTGGGTCCAGGACAGCCAAGGCTACACAGAGAAACCCTGTCTCGAAAAAAAAAATTTAAGAGCCCCTTTTGTAGCAAATTTTAATTGTCACCCAGTTTGTCCTTGTTACTTATAGGGTGCTGTACCCTAAATCAGTATGGGTTCATCTAAAAGCCAGGTCCTACCCAGTGATGCCTCAGCATTCTCTGCATAGGCACACAGAAAAAGTCTTCAAGAAACAGCAACTAGAGAGATGGTTCAGTGGTTAAGAGCACTTGTGGCTTTTACAGAGGACAGGGGTTTGGTTCCCAGCAGCCACAACTGCCTGTAACTCCAATACCAGGGTGTCCAATGCCCTCTTCTGGCTCTGAAGGGACCAGACACATACATCGTGAACATACACACACTCAGGCAAAAAGTCATACACGTATAATAAAATAATACATATCAAACAATGAAAAAAAAAGTGGTTTTTGGATATGGCTAGGTTGGTGGAGTGCTTGTCCATCGTTTAGGTCATTTTGTTTTGTTTTTGTTTTTTGGTTTTTCAAGATGGGGTTTCTCTATGTAGCCTTGGCTGTCGTAGACTCGATTTGTAGATCAGGCTGGTCTCGAACTCACAGCGATCCGCCTGCCTCTGGCTGGAGAGTGCTGGGATTAAAGGTATGCGCCATCACACCCGGCCCATCGCTCAGTTTTAAAAAGTTATTTTATGTGTATGGGTGTTTTGCCTGCATTTATGTCTGTGCATCATGTGTATGCAGTGCCCAAAGAGGCCAGAAGGGAGCGATCAGTCTCCTGGAAATGGAGACCTAGTTGTTAGTCATGAAGCCCTCCCCAGCACTGCATGGACGGGATATACTGGTGCACATCTGTAATCCCAGCACTCGGGAGGCAGGAGATTCAGAAGTTCAAAGTCATCCGTGGCTCCTTAGCAAGTCTGAGGATAGCTTGACCAGGAAGACCCTAGCCCAACATCCTTCCCCCAAATAAAGCATTTAGGAAAGATTATACCTTTCAAACATCTCCTGATGGGAAATGGGGGGGGAGGTGAGTGGAAGTCCCCCCAACTTAGAAATTGTCTTCCTCTCAGTTCGGCTCTGTTCTTCTTTACCCACAGGCCCCACAGTACCTCAGGGGAAAAATGAATCCTTGGAGACCAAATTATCCCTGTGAATTTCTGTGAAATCTTGATGCCAGCTTTTTGGGAATCATCCAGAAACAGGATGATGGCTTCTTCATCCTGAAGCATATATATATTGTGTGTATAAATACATATTTCTTTTCTTTATTTTTTTAAATAAAGTTTTTCCTTTGGTGGTGTTTCTGAGACAGAGTCTCAAAAACAAACGAGAGAGAGAGAGAGAGAGAGAGAGAGAGAGAGAGAGAGAGACTCTCTCTGTTATGTAAAACTGGCTGTCCTAGAACTCCGTATGTAGACCAGGCTGGCCTTGAACTCACAGAGATACAAGTGTTTTTTCATTCCAATGCTGGGATTGCAGGTATATGTCACCACCTCCAGCCCCAGTTTGCATTTTCTTTTCTTTTTCTTTTTTGGGTTTTCGAGACAGGGTTTCTCTGTGTAGCCTTGGCTATCCTGGACTCACTTTGTAGACCAAATTGGCCTCAAACTCACAGCGATCCTCCTGCCTCTGCCTCCCAAGTGCTGAGATTAAAAGAACTGGCCACCATGCCCAGTTTACATTTTCTTAATTTACCTGTTGCTGGACAGTAGCGCCTTTAATCCTAGCACTTGGGAGGCAGGTGGATCTCTGTGAGCTGGAAGCCAGCCTGGACTACAGAGGAATTTCCGGGACAGCCAGGGCTACACAGAGAAGCCCTGTCTTGAAAACCAGAACAATAACAACAACAAAATACATGTTGAACGTCTTCTCTGGCACTGGTGGCTATCTAGAATATGCAAATTATATATTTACCTCTATATATACACTATATTTTGTGTTTCTTATATGGATCCTTACATTCTTTTTTAAAATTTATTAATTTTCATGTAGATAGTTGTAAGCCAACATGTGAATGCTGGGAATTGCAAGAAGTTTGTCTGCAAGAGTAAATGTTCTTAACGGTTGAACAATTGCTCCCCCGCCCCCATATATATATTCTTAGTGAATATTTTGCCCATTCTTTTTATTTATTTATTTTTATTTTTTGTTTTTTTGAGACAGGGTCTCTCTGTGTAGCCTTGTCTGTCCTGGACTCCCTTTGTAGACCAGGCTGGCTTCGAATTCACAGCGATCCGCCTGCCTCTGCCTCCCGAGTGCTGGGATTAAAGGCGTCCGCCACCACCGCCCGGCTGCCCATTCTTTTTAAAATAATCAGTGTAAAAGAGCAGTTGATAGTAAAGGAGCTTGTTAGGAGTGTTCAGTACAGGCACGTGATGAACTTTGGTCATGTTCACCCCTCTATTACTCTTTCTCCTCCCCGATCTTTCTCTCTTCCCCTTCCACATCTGTAATGGTTTGAGTGTGAAACACACCCCCATAGTCTTACTGCCTTTTGGGACAGGCAGCATGGCTGGTGTAAGTGGGCCACTGGAGGGAGAACTTTAAGTTTATACTTGTGTGATAGTTGGTTCTGACTGTCAACCTGACACCATCTAGAATCAACTGCGGGGTGGCGGGGGTGGGGGGAGTGGGTCTTAATGAGGGACTGTCTACATTAAGTCGACCAGTGGTCAGATCTGTGGCATTTCCTTTCTTTCTATCTTTCTTTCTTTTTAACAAGATTTATTTGTTTATTATGTATACAGTGCTCTGCCTGCATGTACCCCTGCAGGCCAGAAGAGGGCACCAGATCTCATTATAGATGGTTGTGAGCCACCCTGTGGTTGCTGGGAATTGAACTCAGGACCTTTGGAAGAGCAGCCAGTGCTCTTAACCTCTGAGCCATCTCTCCAGCGCTCTGTGGGGTTTTCTTCATTGGGTTTAATTAAGATGAGAAGGCCTACTCTGAACATGGATGGCACTGTTTCTTGGGTCACCCGCATTTTCTGAGAGCGCGCGAGCTGGGTGTTTGCATGTGTGAGTTACTTCACCGCTTTCTGTTCTTGGCCAGAGAGACAGTATGACAGCTGACTAGCCGCTTCAAGTTCCTGCTGTCTTCATGTCCTCTCGAGGCTGGGCATTCACCTGGAACTGGGAGGCAAAAATAGTCTATCAAATTGTATTGGGTTGGTTTTGTTTCGGAAAGAAGGTCTCACTCTGTAGCCTTGGCTGTCCCGGAACTCACTATATAGACTAAGCTGGCCTTGAACTCCTAGAGATCCACCTCCAGTGTGCTGTGGTTAAAGGTGGACACCACCAGGTCTGCCTGCACTTTGTTGGGGTGTTTTACCACCGCCTTATGGGAAATGAAGACACCCTGCTTCTTGTTCCACCCCACGCTCCCTGCTTGATATGAGAAGCCTCCAGCACACCACACGTTCCCGTCACCACAACCCCCACTGTGCCGTGATGGATTAAAATGGTGAACACAGCCGGGCGGTGGTGGCGCACGCCTTTAATCCTAGCACTCGGGAGGCAGAGGCAGGCGGATCGCTGTGAGTTCGAGGCCAGCCTGGTCTACAAAGCGAGTCCAGGACAGTCAAGACCACACAGAGAAACCCTGTCTCGGAAAAAAAGAAAAAAAAATAGTGAACACAAATGAAAATATTCTCCCTTGAGTTGCCTCTGGCAGATATTTCATCACAGAAGTTATGGAGACAAGGAATATCCAAATGCCCCTCTTTCGTGTCATTTTTCTTCCTTGATCTCATGTATGAAAGAACGAATGTAACACTGTCTCTGTGAGCCTGGCGTATCTCATTTGATGTGACTGGGTTTATTTTCAGCTGGGTCAGCTGGGTTGTTTCTGATGAAAGCCGAAGGGAGGACTATTGGGATGGGGAAAGGGACTGGAAAAGACGGGAGAGGGCTGAGATGAAGGAGAAGGATGAACATGAACAAAATTCGCATGAAAATGGCTTTGAAGTCCATCACTTTGTATGTTAACTTAATAACTAATTGTTACTTTATTATTTTATTTTTACTCTTGTTGTTGTTGTTTCTTTCGTTTTTTGAGACAGGGTTTCTCTG
Organism: Acomys percivali; assembly: GCA_907169655.1. Lineage (NCBI taxonomy): Eukaryota > Metazoa > Chordata > Mammalia > Rodentia > Muridae > Acomys > Acomys percivali. Next base: position 4,740,803 of record OU015759.1, on the reverse strand, counting down.
TGTAGGCTGGCCTCGAAATCACAGGTATCCACCTGCCTCTGGCTCCCGAGTGCTGGGATTAAAGGCGTGTGCCACCACTGCCTGCTAATATTTTATTTTTACTTTTAAATTATATGTGTATACTATATGTATGTGTGTGTGTGTGTGTGTGTGTGTGTGTGTGTGTGTGTGGGCATGTGTATGGGAGGGCAGAGATGTCAGGTCCCCTGGAGCTGGAGTTACAGGCAGTTGTAAGCCACCTGACATAGTTGCTGGGACTGGGACTCAGGCCCTTTGGAAGAGAGGCATGTGCTCTTAGCCACTGAGCCAAGCTCTCCAGCCCTTAAAATAAATAATTTTAAAAGGAAGACATGATACAAGTGAAATGTGATGGTGGGGCTGGGGAGAGTTCAGATGGTATGATCAAGATACATTGTATATATTTATGAAAATTTCAAAGAAAACAATTTGAGAAGGATAGAAAACAATTTGCTTAATGATATTACTGTTACAGAATAAATAGACGAAATTACCAGAAAAGGATGATAATTAAAATGTAACATAAGGGGCTGCAGAGAGGGCTCAGCAGTTAAGACCACTGTCTGCTCTTCCAAAGTACCTATTCCAAGCACCCACATGATGGCTCACAACTATTGGTAACTCCAAGAGCTGACACCCTCACACAGACATACCTGCAGGCTAAGCACCAATGCACAGAAAATAAAAATAAATTATTTTTTTAAAAAGAAAAAAATGTAACATTAGAAAAAGGAAAATGGAAGGAAGGAAAGAAGGAGGGAAGGGGCGTGAAGGAAGGAGGGGGGACAAGTTTGGAAGGAGGGGGCTGGTGGGAGTGGGAAGGGGGTGATGAATGTGACCATAGGAAATTGTCAAAAGTGAACAAATCAAAACGTAAAACATCTCAGGTAAGATTTCAGTTAAGAAGGGCAGGTCCCAAGCCAGACAGTGGTGGCACACACCTTTAATCCCAGCACTCAGAGGCAGAAGCAGGTGGATCGCTGTGAATTCGGGGCCAGCCTGGTCTACAAAGCGAGTCCAAGACAGCCAAGGTTACACAGAGAAACCTTGTCTCGAAAAACCACAAAAGAAGGAGGGGGGAGGAGGAAGAAGAGGAGGAGGAGGAGGGTAGGTCCCAGGGTGGGCAGAGCTGCACACAGGCTGGTGGCGAAAATGTCGTCACCCACGCCCTCTGGCTTCCTGGGTCAGTTCAGGAAGGAAACCCTGCAAGCAGCTATGCAGGCAGCCCAAGGGTCAGGACAAAGCTTCAGCCTGCAAGTACCAGGGACAACGTGGGTCCAGGAGAGGCCGTGTGGTAGCCTCCTGGCCTGGCTCTTCTTCCTGAGAGCCGGAGACTGGCTTGCCTGAGAAGGGGAGATATGGACTTAGACTTCATATACGTGCTTTGCCTGGGTGAGTCTCCAGGGCTGGGACAATTGTTTGACTACGTGAGGAAAACTCACAGCAGGGTGAAGGTGGTGACTATGGAAATGCAGATATGTGGATGCATATGTGTGGGCATGAGAGGCAGAGGTCGAGGCAAAGACCCTGATTGCTGCAAGAAGTGCAAGCTTCAGCCGGGCTGTGGTGGCGCACGCCTTTAATCCCAGCACTCGGGAGGCAGAGGCAGCCGGATCTCTGTGAGTTCGAGGCCAGCCTGGTCTACAAAGTGAGTCCAGGACAGTCAGTGCTACACAGAAACCCTGTCTCGAAAAACCAAAAAAAGAAAAGAAGAAGAAGAAGAAGAAGAAGAAGAAGAAGAAGAAGAAGAAGAAGAAGAAGAAGAAGAAGAAGAAAAAGAAGAAGAAGAAGAAGAAGAAGTGGGCTCCATGGGGTCTCTGCATCTGCTTTCTGGGACTCACAATCTTGCCTAGTCGGTTCACTAAGTTCACAATAGGTTGAGGGGTAGGAACTGCCAATGGTAAAGCTATGGATAAGATGCAGACTTTTCCAACCATCCCCATCCCTAAGCTAATTTTAAGCCTCTGGGTTTGAACCTAACCTCATGGAGCTGACCTCAGTGCATGAAGAGGATGGTGGGATGGTTGGCTTGGTTACATTATAGAGCATCTCCCCTTTAAGAGGCTCCTAGTTCCTCCCTGGTGCAAGAGTAGGGACAGGGTGTGTGTGGGGTAGCAATCGAAATGCCACATTTGCCCTGTTCCTTCCTCTTTTTCTGTTCACAGCCCTCCCCAAGGCCAGCGCTCTCCTCTCCCCGCCCGCCCCCCCAGACAAGGTTTCTTTGTGTAGCCTTGACTGTCCTGGACTCTCTTTGTAGACCAGCCTGGCCTTGAACTCACAATGATCCGCCTGCCTCTGCCTCCTGAGTGCTGGGATTAAAGGCGTGCACCACCACTGCCAGGCTCAGCACTCTTCTCTTTGTGTATGCTTTTTGGAGATTCTTCATCCACAGTTCTTCCAAGCCTCCAGCCACTGGGCAGGGTAAACAGCTCCGCCAGGGAATATCCTGATCCCGCCTGTGTTGCCTTACTGGGGCTGCTGTACCCAAGTGCCACCAACCTATTTGTTTAAAACAAAGGAAAACAGAGAGCCGGGCGTGGTGGCGCATGCCTGTAATCCCAGCACTCGGGAGGCAGAGGCAGGCAGATCGCTGTGAGTTCGAGGCCAGCCTGGTCTACAAAGTGAGTCCAGGACAGCCAAGGCTAACACAGAGAGATCCTGTCTCGAAAAACCAAAAAAAAAAAAAACAAACAAAGGAAAACAATATCCTTTGTTGCATGAGTTACAGAGATCACATTGTAGCCAACATTTGGTTAGTTGGGAGGGGAGGAGATCCTACTCCATGCCTCTTGTACCTTCTAGCTTCTGGTGGCAACTGGAGTGCGCTTGTGGGCAATGCTTGTAGTGCTATTGGTTTACATTTTTTAAAAAGATTTATTTATTTATTGTCACATTATAGATGGCTGTGAGCCACCATGTGGTTGCTGGGAATTGAACTCAGGACCTTTGGAAGAGCAGGTGGTGCTCTTAACCTCTGAGCCATCTCTCCAGCCCCGGTTTACATTTTTAAATCACATTTGTTTGTTTGGTTTTTCGAGACAGGGTTTCTCTGTGTATCCTTGGCTGTCCTGGACTAACTTTGTAGACCAGGCTGGCCTCCCAGCGATGTGCCTTCCTCTGCCTCCTGAATGCTGGGATTAAGGGCGTGTGCCACCACCGTCCGGCTTAAATCACATATTTTTAAAGACAGAGTGTCTCAGTCAGGGTTTCCACTGCTCTGAAGAGATACCATGACCATGGCAACTCTTATAATGAAAAGCATTTAATTGGAACTGGCTCATAGGTTCAGAGGCTTCGTCCATTATCATCACGGCAGGAAGTATGGTGGCACAAACAGGCAGACATGGTGCCAAAAGGTAGAGGAGAGTTCTACGTTCTGGATCAGCAGGAAGGGGTGGGCCTGGCTTGAGCATTTGAAACCTCAAAGCCCAGTGGCTCACCTACTCCAACTAGGCCACACCCACTCCAACTAGGCCACACCTACTCCAACAAGGCCACACGACCCAGTTTTTTTAAATAATGCCACTCCCTAAGGGCCTGAGAGACATTTTTTTTAAAAAAGATTTCTTTATTTATTATGTATACAATATCCTGCCTGCAAGCCAGAAGATGACACCAGATCTCATTGTAGATGGTTGTGAGCCACCATGTGGTTGCTGGGAATTGAACTCATGACCTTTGGAAGAACAGTCAGTGCTCTTAACCTCTGGGCCATCTCTCCAGCCCCCTGAGAGACATTTTTATTCAGACCACCACACAGGATTTCACTAAGTAGTCAGCGCTGGCCTGGAACATAGAGATCCACCTGCCTCTGCTTCCTGAGTACGGGGATAAAAGGCATGCTTCACAATGCCCAGCAACTTTTATGTATTTATTGTGTCTATGTGTGGGCACACACAAGGCACAGCGTAAGTGTGGGGGACAACTTCGGGAATTGATTCTCTCCTTCTGGCCATGTGAATTTTATCAGTCCCATTGTTGTTGCTTCTGTTTGTTTTGTTTTGGTTTGTTTTTTTACACAAGATCTCTTATCTGGCGCTGCCTGGCCTGAACTTTGCTATGTAGACCAGGTTGTCTTCAAATATTAGACAGTTTCCTAACTCAGTCTTTGAAGGGTTGGGATTATAGACCTGTGTCACCATGTCCACCTTTGTAGACTCAGCACTGCCTAAGTTTTCATGGCTGCCCCTGTCTGTATCTTTTTTTTCTCTTGTGAGTGACATGACCAGTCATAATGGATCAGAGGCACAGTTTAGTCCAGGACAGCTTTGTCTTAGTCACTCCATTTTCAAAAACTAAACATTGATATTTTCTAATAAGATTGTGCTTACGGGGGCTGGAGAGATGGCTCAGTGGTTAAGAGTGCCGCCTGCCCTTCCAGAGGTCCTGAGTTCGATTCCCAGCAACTACATGGTGGCTCAAAACCATCTATAATGCGATCTGATGCCCTCTTCTGCAGATAAAGCACTCATATACAATAAATAAATAAATCTTAAAAAAAAAAAAAAAAAAAAAGATCGTGCTTACGAACTATTGGTTGATTGATTGATTGATTGATTTTACCTGTATGGGTGTTTTGTCTGTACGTGTATCTGTGTACTACAGGTGTGCAGTGCCTTCAGATGTCAGAAGAAGGCATTGAAAGCCGGGCGTGGTGGTGCACGCCTTTAATCCCAGCACTCGGGAGGCAGAGGCAGGCAGATCGCTGTGAGTTTGAGGCCAGCCTGGTCTACAAAGTAAGTCCAGGATGGCCAAGGCTACACAGAGAGACCCTGTCTCGAAAAAAAAAAAAAAAAAAAGGAAAAAAAAAAAAAAAAAAAAAAAAGAAGGCATTGAATCCCTTAGAACTGGAGTTCTGATTGGTTGTGAGCTGCCATGCAGATATTTCAGTCCGTGCTCTTGTCGGCTGAGCCATCTCTCCAGCCCCATGCGTGTGGTTTATATAATGAGAGCACAAACCAGTCCTTAATACTTATAACTGTTCCAAGGAAGGAGCTGTGATGCAAGAACAGCCAGCGGACTCTGTTGGCAGGCTTCTCCTTCCTGTTCCTTTCTTCAGGCAGGATCTCATGTATCCCAGGCTGCCCTTGAACTTGCCATGGAGGCAAAAACGGTCTTGAACCTTGCGTCCTCCTTCATCCACCTCCAAAGTGCTGGTATTACAAGCCTGTGCCACTGTCCCTGGTTCACACACTGCTGGAACTCAAACCCAGGCCCTTGTACATGGCAGGCAAGGACTCTACCAGCTGAGACACATTTCCAGTCTGGGAAATTTCTCAGACCCCTTTCTGGCCTCTGTGGGCCCTAGGCATGCACATGGTGCACAGACATCCATGCAAGCCAAATAGCCACACATGTTTAAAAATGTATGTCACTATTTGTTTATTTGTTTGTTTGTTTGTTTGTTTGGAGACAGGGTTTCTCTGTGTAGCCCTGGCTGTCCTGGAATTCACTCTGTAGACCAAGCTGGCCTCGAACTTACAGAGATCCACCTGCCTCTGCCTCCTGAGTGCTGGGATTAAAGGCGTGCACCACCATGCCCAGCTGGCGTATTGATTTTTATTTTTTAGTTTTTGTTTTGTTTTGTTTTTTCAAGACAGGGTTTCTTTGTGTATTCTTAGCTGTCCTGGAATCGCTGTGTAGACCAGGCTGGCCTCGAACTCACAGCGATCCACCTGCCACTGCCTCCCGAGTGCTGGGATTAAAGGCGTGCACCACCATGCCCGGCTTTAGTGAGCATTTTCCCCCATCCGTCCTCCTGCCTTTATCACAAAAGGGGTGCAAATAAATACCCACTCTGTGTGGAGCTAGGGGTAGAATCCAATGTTTTGGGCATGCCAGACAAGCATTCTACCACAGAGCCAGATCTCCAGCCCCGAATTTAAAAGTTAGAATTAAGGGGAGTCCACTTGGGAGGCAGAGGCAGGCGGATCGCTGTGAGTTCGAGGCCAGCCTGGTCTACAGAGAGAGAGTCCAGGACAGCCAAGGCTACACAGAGAAACCCTGTCTCAAAAAACAAACAACAACAACAAAAAAAAATTAAGGGGAGTCTACTTACCAGTCATGACCATTCTAATGGCAACCGCCACCTCTGTGTGCCCTCAAGGTCTGTCCTACTTAGCATCACGTGTCAGTTTGGCACAGTTTAATGTCATCTGAGAGGACAGCCTCCACTAAGGAATTGTCTACATCTCAGGGTGTGACTCTAGGGAGTCTTGATTATGAATTTTACAGAAAGGTTCAGCCCACTGTAGGTGGCACCACTCTTAGGCAAGTGGGCCTGGGCTGAATAAAAATGGCAGCTAAGTATGAGCCTGGGTGAGTGAGCCAGCTAGCAGTCCCTCCATGCTTTTCGCCTCCAAGATCCTGCCTTGGATTCCCTCAATGATGGGTTGTTACATGGATATAAAACTAAACGAATCCTTTCCTCCTCAGATTGCTTTTGATCAGAGTGTTTTGTTGTTGTTGTTTATTTATTTTTTATTTTATTTTATTTTTTTGTTTTTCGAGACAGGGTTTCTCTGTGTTAGTCTTGGCTGTCCTGGACTTGCTTTGTAGACCAGGCTGGCCTCGAACTCATAGCAATCTGCCTGCCTC
>OU015759.1:4695663-4710191 GCA_907169655.1 Acomys percivali | reverse complement strand
ACACACACACACACACACACACACACACACACACACACACACACACAACCACCCAAACCAAGGAAGTGTGAGGTTCCACCTGGCCAGCTGCCTAAATTTGTGAACCCAATCATAAATTGAGAACTGTGATGTTATTTCACAGACACAAAAGAAGGCAGAGTAGAAACACTTGAAAGGTTCGGTTGCACATCGGGCACAAAGGACTGTTTGCCCATCCGAAATGGGGGGGGGGGGCCCTAAGTCACACCCACACTCTTGGGTGTGTCTTATTCTTTCTCATTCAGTTTACTGCTGGGCTTAAATCCGTGGAAAATACCCTTTTTAATAAACATCATCATTGTTTGTAAATAAATACATTAAGTGCTTTAAATCAAGCGTGGTGTGGTGCTATACTGTCACTCCAGCACTCTGGAGGCTGAGACAGGAGTTCAAGGCCGGTCTAGTCATACCTGTCAGCCCCGGGTCCCAGTGAAAAGACCCTATTTTGAAAAATGAGGTAGAAGCGGTGAGATAGCTCAGAGGATGGAGGCACCTGCTGCTAGTGGTCCCCAGGACCATCAAGGTGGGAGGACTGAATGGACACCCAGAAGTTGTCTGTTGTCCTCCATAAGTGCACAAGAAAAAGGATGCTCACACACAGGATAGATAGATGATAGATAGGTGATAGATACATAGATAGATAGATAGATAATGATAAATGATAGATTGATAGGTGATAGATAATGGTAGATAGATAGATCATACATACATAGGTACATACATACATACATACATACTGTACATACATACATAGATCATAGATGAGGTGGGCATTTCCTAAAGATAACTTCTGCCCCCTCCCTCTGTGCACGCATAAACACATACGTGCACCCCAGCATATGTTAATGTACATATATTGAAAGTCATTAAAGCAAGAGAGGTGTTTATCCCCTCACCTGACGGAAGGTCAGAATGCGGGTCATCTCAGCATGGATTGGCTCGGGAGCTATGAGATATCCTGAAAGCAGCAGATTCAATAGATTGCTTGTTTTTATTGCTTTCTCGCCCTGGAACTTTCCATATTTTTGTAATCAGCCCCGGCATATGCACTGAATCTCTAAGCTGATTTTTTTTATTCGAGATAGCCAGCAATCTGACAAGGTTAGCACCCTAACGATCCGCCTTCACGCCATCTTTAGCTTGCAGCTTATACAGGGAGGGGGAAACAAAGGCAGTCAGTCATTCCAAAGTTTCTTCTTAGACCTCTCGTCAACTGGTCAGTCTTGTCTCTGAGATGCATGGTGTTTTTCTTTTCTCCTTCTTCTTGTCTCTCTGTGTTGGGGGAGGGGGAGCAAGGAGAGAGCATCACAAACGTCAAGGTCCCCAGTCTTTGGATGACATCCAGAGTAAAAGTTAACTCTGATCAGACAAACTGGTACAGGGGAAACCAGGTTCCTTGAGGCTCTTTGTCTCATTAATAAAGGAATTTAAGAGGCTGGGCAGTGGGAGTGCACATCTTTGATCCCAGCACTCGGGAGGCAGAGGCAGGTGGATCTCTGAGTTCGAGGCCAGTCTGATCTACAGAGCAAGTTCCAGGAAATCCAATGCTACACAGAGAAACACTGATTGAGGGGTTGGGGAAAAAGAAAGAAAGAAAGAAAGAAAGAAAGAAAGAAAGAAAGAAAGAAAGAAAAGATGGAGCTGGGCGTGGTGGCGCACGCCTTTAATCCCAGGACTCGGGAGGCAGAGGCAGGCGGATCACTGTGAGTTCGAGGCCAGCCTGGTCTACAAAGTGAGTCCAGGACAGTCAAGGCTACACAGAGAAACCCTGTCTCCAAAAACCAAAAAAAAAAAAAAAAAGATGGAATGAAGGAAGAATGGATATAAGAATGGGCTCAAGGGGCTGGAGAGATGGCTCAGAGGTTAAGAGCATTGGCTGCTCTTCCAAAGACCCTGAGTTCAATTCCCAGCAACCACATGGTGGGGGTGGAGGGGGGAGAATGGATTCAAATGAAAGCTTAAGGACAATTTTATTAGAGATTAAGAGGAAAGCCCCAGGGTAGGAGAACTGTAAACTTCAGCTGCTGCCTGGAAAGTGGAGGAGAAAAGAGAAAAGGCCAGCCATTTAACCTGGTGTGGAGATCAAACAGCCACACGGTGGGGAAGGAGGCTTTGGAGAAAGAGCGAGAAAAGCGAACATATTGGAAACCAGAAGTGTTAAGGAAGGCCCGCTTAAATAATACATAGAAAGAAGGAGTTATGCTCTGACGACTACTTCAGAAAATCGAGGGAAAGTACAGCATCTCATTAAAGGACTAACTATTCCTCCCATCTCTTCGGCTTGGCTTAATGTTGGCCCACCTACCTGTGGTCCCTTCGCCAGCCCAACTGGAATGCCAGGTCTCCACCATGATGACCAGGAGTTTTTTTCTACTCCAACAAAACTAATAGGGCTCTCCCCTTGTCTGTCTGTCTGTCTTCTGTCTGTCTTCTGTCTGTCTGTCTGTCTCTCTCTCTCTCTCTTTCTCTCTCTCTTTCTCTCTCTCTGTGTGTGTGTCCTCCCTCTCTCTCTGTCTCTGACTCTGTGTGCATGTGTGTGTAGATTTCTTCCCACAGAATGAAGTACAAATGTGTTCTTACACGGCAGAGTATGCAGTGCCCCATCACTGTGACTTGGCCATCTGGACCAGCCTCTGCCTGTTAGCCAGGCCATCATTCCAACAGCAGCCTTCCCCTCTCTTCCTCAGCTTGACCAGGGCTCACAAAGCCCTCTGAGAGTCTGCTTGTGAGTCTGTAATATGCTCCCTAGGTTCCTGGATGTCTCACTTGGCCAGGTGAGACATCAGAGAGGCTACAGGTAGCCCCTTCCACCTCCTTCCCTGATGCCTGCTGGGGACTCAGAGAGAAAGCCAGCCTCTTCCGGGCTTCTCTGAAATCTGTAAGAAGGGACACCCTCAACCCTGCCTCTTGAGCCCAAACTCTTTTCATAGGCAGTTCACTCCTTTCCCCTCCGCCCCAGCAATTATGCTGTCTGTCTGCCCATGGGGTTAATAATTCAGTAAACTTCTTTTTGTTTTTGGTTTTGAGACAGGGTTTCTCTGTGTAGCCTTGGCTGCCCTGGACTCTCTTTGTAGATCGGGCTGGCCTCAAACTCACAGCCATCCACCTGCCTCTGCCTCCCGAGTGCTGGGATTAAAGGCGTGCATCACTACCGCACAGCTTCAGTAAACTTCTTAATCAGAAAGACAACCCATCTCTGTGTCCCCCAACCTCAAGACCTTGCACTGCCCAGCTCTCAACCCCTATCCCTAGCTTCTTGAATATCCATCTATTCTCTGCATCCATGGGTTTGACTCTTTTAGATCCCACATTTGGGTGACATCATGTGGTGTTTCTTTTTCTGTGCCTGCTTCATTTCCCATAACAACATCCTCCAGGGAGCATCTGTGTTGTCAAAGTGACAGGGTTTCCTTCTTTTTAAAAACTGAATTAGATGTCACTGTACAACATATTCATTCTAGCTATGATAACAACAACAATAACAACATATTGTACCCTTGAAAGTCACTAGCAGCTCTTGGGCATCAGGGTGCACATCTGTAATCTGAGCACTTGGGAGGAGGAGGCAGGCGCGGGCGGGGTCCAGACTAGCCTGGAGGGGGTGGAGAAAAGTGCCACTGTTTAAACACTCGTACTCCTCTTGCAGAGGACCCCAGTTCAGCTCCCACAGAGCCCACAACTACCTGTAACGCTAGCTCCAGGGGAATCCCACATGCTCTTCTGGCACCTTCGGACACTGCACAAAAATGCTCAAACTTACAAACAGACGTTCATACATGTTTACACAAACAAACAAACCAGGGGACTTTGAAGGGACTCTGGCTGGCTCCAGTGTGGTGAGCATGGCTCTGGCAGGCTTTGCCCTTCTCCCGCATGCCCTCTGCCTCGCTAAAAACCATTAGATTACATTCCTAAAGCTAACCACCACGGTCTGGTTCCTCATTTGGCCACTTCTTCCTTCTGAGGCTGACCACCAAGTCAGCCCATCAATCAAACGCCCATCTTGGCTCACCTAATTAACATGCCCAATTAAGATAAGCCACAGCACCCCAGCCCATCCGACACAGCCTTCCCCTTTTCTCTTCTTAGAAGTTACATCTTGCAAGGTCCTCTGCTGCTGTTTTTCTGCCTGAGTCAGAAAGCAGCTACTTTGACTTTTCTTTCCCACTCAATAAAGACTCTCTCTGTGAAAGCAGGTGTTTGGGTGTGGTCTGTGCCTAATTCAGGATCTGAAAGGGAACTACCACTCTGCGGGAGTGGGGGTGGGGGTTTGGAGAGGTGGTGTCTCCCTCAAACTTAGTGAAACCTTTGTGTGTGTGCACGCGCGTCCGTGTGCAAGTGTATACATATGTATATAATCTCAAAGGATCAAAGGCATGCGCCACCACTGCCCAGCATTAAAATATAATTTTTAACCAGAGATTTATTTTTATTTTATGTGTGTGAGTATTTTGTCTAAGTATATGTAAATGCAACAATGAGTACAGTGTCCACAGAGGTTTAAAAAAAAAAAAAAGATGTCAGATGTCTTGGAACAGAAGTTATAGGTGGATATGAGTTGTCATGTATGGAGAGCCGTGTGTGTGTGTGTGTGTGTGTGTGTGTGTGTGTGTGATATATATATCTTAAATCTAGTAATGTAGGCCAGTGTGGTAGAATACCTGTTTAGCATGTATGAGCTCAGCCTTGGAATCCTCCAATGAGTGAAGAAGTTTCCAGATGGCTCTAATTAATTCTAGCACCTGAGGCTCCAGACACTGTGAAACAGGTAGACTCCATCCACCGTGAGATCTGTCAGAATCCTTGACTCGAAAAATCTGTATTTATTATTGATATAAAGGATAGTTCTTGGGGAGGCAGTGATTGTGTATAAGTCCATAAATGACCAGAAGAGAGACTACAGCAAAAGAAACAACTTCTCTGGGGCTGGAGAGATGGCTCAGAGGCTAAGAGCACTGACTGCTCTTCCAAAGGTCATGAGTTCAATTCCCAGCAACCACATGGTGGCTCACAACCATCTATAATGAGATCTGGTGTCATCTTCTGGCTTGCAGGCGGGATATTGTATACATAATAAATAAAGAAATCTTTTTAAAAAAAAAAAAAAGAAAAAGAAACAACTTGTCTGTGGGCCTCGGGAGTTGCCGCCTATCCTGACGCTAGGTGGTGCTAGTGATCGTTTCCAACAAAATTGGGCTCCAGGAGGCAGCCATTGCTCTCCCAGCCTCTCTCAGGGCCTTAAAGCTAGTCTCCAAAGACACAGGCTCTTTAACACACGCCTTTAATCCCAGCACTTAGGAGGCAGAGACTGGAGGATCTCTGGGAGTTCGAGGCCAACCTTGTCTACTGCCAGGGCTCTGTGTAACAGAGAAACCCTCACACCTTTAGTCCCAGCATACTCTGATCTCTGTGAGTTCGAGGCCGTCCTGGTCTACAAAGAGAGTCCAGGACAGCCAGGGCTACACAGAAAAACCCTGTTTGGAAAAAACAAAAACAAGATACCAACATTGAAAACCCAGTGTGGTGCTGCATACTTCTAACTCCAGCACTTGGGAGGTGAAGGTGAGAGGATCAGAAATTCAAGACTGGGCCAGCAAGATGGCTCAGCTGGCGAAGGCACCTGCCATCATCCTGTCTTTGTTTTGGGCCCACAATATTAAATTGATTTTTTAAAAAACATTACTGATCTTTAAAATAGTCTTCTTTCCTTTCTCATTTCTTCCACCCTCCTTCCTTTGATCGAATTTCTTGTAACCCAGGCTAGCCTTGAACTCATTGTATTGTGATGTAACTTCTTTTATTTTTAATTATTATTAAATTAAATGTTATTTATTGGGGAGAGGAGTGAGTGTACCTGCCATGGGACTTGTGTGGAAGTCAGGGGACAAGTCTGTTGTGTCCTGCCACTGTGTGGGTCATGGAGATTAACTGGCTAAGCCATCTTGCTTCCCCAAACTTGAACTTTCGGTCCTTCTATCTCTACCTCTCAACCACTGGCATTATAGCTATGTACCACTACACCTGATAGCCTATCTATCTATTATCTGTCTGTTTGTCTGTCTGTCTGTCTGTAGACAGTGAGTCAAGATCTTACTATGTAGCTCTGGCCCCAGGCAATCTCTTGCCTCCAAACTCCACACCCCAGTCAATGGTGGGATTATAGGTATGCAGTCCATACCCAGATTTAATTAATTGATTTTGTTTGTTTGTTTTTGTTTTTTTGTGACACTGTTTCTCTGTGTAACAGTCCTGGCTGACCTGGACTGACTTTGTAGACCAGGCTGGCCTCCAACTCCCAAAGATCCACCTGCCTCTGCCCTCCGGAGTGCTGGGATTACAGGCATGCGCCACCACCGCCCGGCTGCAGTCAATTGATTTTTTTGTTTGTTTGTTTTTTTGTTTTTTTTGTTTTTTTGAGACAGGGTTTCTCTGTGTAGTCTTGGCTGTCCTGGACTCCCTTTGTAGACCAGGCCTTGAACTCACAGCAATCCACCTGCCTCTGCCTCCCGAGTGCTGGGATTAAAGGCGTGCGCCACCACCGCCCGGCGTCAATTGATTTTTAATTGACAAAAGCTGTATGTATTTATGGTGCATCACACAACATCCTGAAACACTTGACATTTTAGGAATGACTAAATCAAGCCGATGACTGTGGAAAACCTCACCTATTCATCACTTCAGATCTCCTCCTCTCAATGTTCTTGGGTACAATTCGTCGCTTTCCATGGTAGCCACTGTCAACCTCTTAAAAGCTGCTCCCCACTGGGCTTTCCTCACTGTGAGTCACTGTCTGACTCAGTGGAAGTTCATACTTCAGATTCTAGCCCGAAATAGAGCTACCACATACATACATGATTCAGCAACTCAAAGTCTGAGTGAAGACCCAAAATAATCAACATCAGGGTTCAAACAGATATTTTCATTTTTTGATCATGTTTACTCATTGGCACGTGCATTCGTGTGGGTGTGCGCTGCTTGCTGTGGCGTCTGTGTGGGTGGAGGTCAGAGGACAACTTGTGAGGGTCTGTTCTCTTCTGACACCACGTGGATTCCTGGAATTGAATGAACCCAGGTCATCAGGCTTGGACAGCAAGTGCCTTTATCCACTGAGCCATCTTACCAGGCCTCAAATATTTGTGAGTTCATGTTTGTAGCATAATTATTTGCAATAGCCAAGAAGTTGAAGCAAGCCGGGTGTGGTGGCGCACGCCTTTAATCTCAGCCCTCAGGAGGCAGAGGCAGGAGTTCGAGGCCAGCCTGGACTACAAAGTGAGTCCAGGACAGTCAAGGCTACACAGAGAAACCCTGTCTCAAAAAACCAAAAAAGAAGAAGAAGAAGAAGTTGAATCGACCTGAACGTCTGTGTATAAATGAGCACTAAGACAAAAACGGGGCCTACGTGGCTGGGGATGTGGTTCAAAGTAAGTGGAGTACTTGCCTAACATGCACAGTGGCTCGGATCCAATCCCCAGCATCCCATACACCAGAAATGGTGAAGCATGCCTGTAGTCCCATCACTTGGGAGATGGTGGCAGGTGGATCAGGTGTTCAGCTTTATCAAGCATTTGAGGCCAGCCTGGGAGATGTGAGATTGTACCTAAAATAAAACCAACCAACCAAACAAACAAACCCCAAATAGAGTGGAGAAGTTATAAGTATTGGAGACTGTACAGCCTATGGGGCAGTGGTGGTGCAGGCCTGTAATCCCAGCACTTTGGAGGCAGAGATGGGCAGCTCTCTGTGGTTTTGAGGCCAGCCTAGTGTACAAAGCGAGTCCAGGACAGCCAGGGCTGTTACACAGAGAAACCCTGTCTTGAACCCCTCCCCTCAAAAAAGAAGGAAAAGAAAATTATGCATCAAACTCATAAAAAAAAAGTTTTAAAATTATTATTTCTCTCTCTCCCCCTCTCTTTTTCTGTGTCTTTGTCTCTGTGTCTGTCTGTCTCTCCCCCTCTATTTCTCCCTCCCTCTCTCTCTCTCTCTCTGTGTGTGTGTGTGTGTGTGTGTGTGTGTGTAGACATTGGGAGTCCTCTCTATTGCCCCACTTGATTTGCTGAGGCAGGGTCTCTCAAGTGAGTCCCAAGCTCCCTGGTATGAGCTAGTCAAGCTGGCCAGCTTGCTCCAGAGACCACCTGTCACACATCCTTGGAAGCACTGGCACTTCAGGCTACCCGTGACCACCTGACTGGCATTCCTTTGCTCCTGGGGACTTAGTCTCCAGGGCTCACACTTTACCCACCGAGCTTCTTCCTCCACAGATTCTGAATCCAGATTTTTAAAACGAGGGTTCCGGGGATTGAACTCAAGCCCTTATGCTTGTGCGGCAGGCGTTTTATCTTCCGATCCATGTCAGGTCCATGCTTACATCTTTAAGTGAAGTTTGATGTGCCTTCAAAACACTGAAAAAATGGGGCCAGTGATATGTATGGGTCATCGGTTAAAGACACTTGCTGGCAAGTCTGATGACCACCTGATTTCACCTGGGTCTCATGTGGTAGAAAGAGAGAGAGAGAACTCTTGTAGCACGTGTACACACACACACATACACACACACGCACACACACACACACACACTAGTAATAAAAATTTATGTTTGTGTGTATATAGTTACATACATATATATGTATATGTATACATATATAGTATGTATGCAGGTGTTTTGCCTATTTTTTAAAAAATATTTATTTATTATGTATACAGTGCTCTGCCTGCATGCACACCTGCAGGCCAGAAGAGGGCACCAGATCACATTATAGATGGTTGCTGGGAATTGAACTCAAGACTTCTGGAGGAGCAGTCAGTGCCCTTGACCTCTGAACCATCTCTCCAGCCCTTTTTTTTTTGTGTGTGTGTGTGCTTGGTTTTTTTTTTTTTTTTTTTGAGACAGGGTTTCTCTGTGCAGCCTTAGCTATCCTGGACTAACTTTGTAGACCAGGCTGGCCTCGAACTCACAGCGATCCGCCTGCCTCTGCCTCCCGAGTGCTGGGATTAAAGGCGTGCGCCACCACGTCTGGCTCTTGCCTATGCCATGCAGTCCAGGTGAGGAAGTTGGATGCCCAGAAACTGAAATTATAGCTGGCGATGAGTCAGTACTTGGAATGGAATAGTGGCCTCTGGATGGGCAAGAGTATCTCTCCAGCCCCCACATCTAATAATCATAAAGTTTAAAACACTGATGAGAGAGACCAGCACCTTCCTCTGTCCCGGGATCCTGTGGCTTCTTTCTCACACCTCACATCTCAGAGCTTCTTGTTTTCTCCTGCACATGAAATGAGTAAGGTGAATCAATTTTTGGAGCTGATACTGTCAGACTCTGCTGGTCCCTTCCTCCTACACCTGCAGACGTAAAAGAAACTGCGCAGCTTCATGAAGGAGAGAGGAGAGGCCACGCGGGGGGCAGGTGGGTCCCCGGCCTCCTTGTTTTGTTTGTGTTTGGTTTTTTTTTGTTGATTTGGTTTGGTTTGGTTTTTTTCCAGACAGGGTTTCACTGTGTAGCCCTGGCTGTCCTGGAACTCACTCTATAAACCAGGCTGGCCTCGAGCTCACAGAGATACGCCCTAGAGCTAGGGTTAAAGGTGTACGCTATTATGCTGGGCTCCAACTCTGAATCTTTTTTTTTTTTTTTTTTTTGGTTTTCCAAGACAGGGTTTCCCTGTGTAGCCTTGGCTGTCCTGGACTCCCTTTGTAGTCCAGGCTGGCCTCGAACTCACAGCGATCCGTCTGCCTCTGCCTCCCGAGTGCTGGGATTAAAGGTGTGCGCCACCACGCCCGGCCCAACTCTGAATCTTTTCTAGGCAACCACTCTGCATCCATCTTCTTTCACTGTGACAGTCTGATATTAGTGCCAACTAAATGAATATTTTCAGAAAGCAAAGCTGGGATGTAGTTCAGTTAGTAGAACCCTTGCCTAGTGCACACAACGTTCAGGGTTCAATCCTCACCACCACATAAATTTTGTGTGGTTGTAGAGGCTTCTAACCACAGCATTCTGGAGGTAGAGACAAAAAGATAAGGAGTTCAAGATCATTCTCGGGCGGGGCGTGGTGGTACGAGCCTTTAATCCCAGCACTTGGGAGGCAGAGGTAGGTGGATCGATGTGAGTTTGAGGCCAGCCTGGTCTACAAAGGGAGCCCAAGACAGCCAAGGATACACAGAGAAACCCTGTCTCAAACAAACAAACAAACAAATCAAGATCATTCTCATCTCAATAATGAGTTCAAGGCCAGCCTAGCCTACATGAGACCCTGTCTCTAAAACAACTGACTGGGCCAATGAGGTCATTTGTTGGCTCAAGACACTTAATGCCAACCGCAGTAACCTGAGTAAAGTCCCCTGGGAAAGAGCTGATTCCCATAAATTGTTCTCTGGCCTCATATGCACATCTAGGTACATGTGCACCTTTCCCAAACACAAAATAAATGAAGCCAAATAAATAAAGTAAAAAAAAAAAAATTTTTTTTTTCAGAAGAACTGCAAATGTGTGTGTGTGTTGGTGTGTGTATTTTTAGAATAAGCAAGGGTGAGGGAGGAGGAAGGGGAGGGAAAGAGAAAGAGGATTGGGAGAAGCTGTGTTTGCAGGACTTGGGGAGCAGGAGTGAAGAAGTCTCAAGAGCTGAAGATCTGAGTGGCCCTCATGCCCCCTCATGCGCTCCTGTCTCCTCTCTGGGTCCTGCCCCACACAGGGAATTGGTACTGTATGCCCTAACACCTCTGTTGCCAGGCAACACCCTGCTCCATCCCATTACTCTCATTTGAAGCCCTGGACCTCTATCTAACCTTAGCCAAAGTCAGAATCCTCAAAAGGGCAAAGTGAAGACAGAAAGGTTAAATGACTAGTTCTATGTACTACAGCCATCATCAAAAGGTAATCTTATTTTACCTATAATTTTATGATTATAATATATTATTTAATACATAATATAAAATTTATATTTTATTTATGATAATTCTATTTATTTATTTTGGTATTGCAAGGCAAGGTTTCTCTATGTAGCCTTTGCTGTCCTGGACTCACTTTGTAGACCAGGCTGGCCTCAAATTCACAGAGATATGCCTGCCTCTGCCTCCCTAAGTGCCGGCTGGGATTACAGGCGTTTGCCACCTGTTTGTTTGTTTGCTTGTTTGTTTTCAAGACAGGGTTTCTCCGCATAGCTCTGCCTGTCCTTGAACTCATTCTGTATACCAGGGTGGCCTTGAAGGTACAGAGAGCTGCCTCCTGAGTGTTGGGTGTTGTTATAAAGTCGTTTGAGTTTACCATTAAAGACTCAGGAGCCAGATTGGGGGAGGGGGGACTGGGCAGGGGCACCTGCTAGCACAGAGTCAGAGAAAGCACCCAGTTGGCCTTCCTACTCAGCTCAGTCCCAGAAGGAAAAAGCCAAAAGCCCCTTTTTCTTCTCCACACTGTCTTAAATACCCTCCAAATCAATGCCCCTCCTTTCTGTTTAATCCCTTTCAGCAGATTTCTTGCTCCATCTCTTGACTTGCCTTTAATCCCAGCACTAGGGAGGCAGAGGCAGGTGGATCGCTGTGACTTTGAGGCCAGTCTGGTCTACAAAGTGAGTCCAGGACAGCCAGGGCTACACAGAGAGACTCTGTCTCGAAAAACCAAACAAACAAAAAAACAAAAAAACAAAAAACACCTGCTTGCAAACTTGGAGCAGGAGAGAGCACAGATGCCAGGGCAAGAGCACTTCGTCAGATGGCTCAATGGGTAAAGTGCTCGCTACACAAGTGTGAGGGCCTGAGTTCGATGCCCTGAACCCACGTAAAAACAATGGTAGGCAATGTTAGGGAACAGTGGCGTGTGCTTTTATTCCAGAGTGCTGGAGAGGCAGAGACAGATAGGTCCCTGGGGGCTCTCTGGCCAGCCAATCTCACCAAACTGGCAAGTTCCAGTAAAGTTAAGAGATCCAGTGCTAATCAGTGGTGGCTCATGCTTTTAATCCCAGCGCTCAGAAGACACAGGCCAGACAGCTTGGTCTACAGAGCCAGTTCCAGCATGGCCAAGGATACACAAAGAAACCTTGTCTCAAAAACCAAAATAAAGAAGAAAGAAAGAAAAAGAAAACAAAGACATTCCCCCCACACAAAAAGGTAAGAGACCCTGTTTCAAAAAAAACAAGGTGGGAGCCAGGGAGATGGCTCATGGATTAAAATCATAGCCACACAAGGTTGATGGCTGAGTTCATTCCCTGGAATCCATGGGATCGGCTGGACATGGGGGCATGCACCAGTGATCCCAGACCTCCTGCTGTGAGAAAGAGATCCGAACTGGAGTTACAGAGCCACCATGTGGATGCTGGGAATTAACAAGTGCCCTAAACCAGCGCATCCTTCATCATTTCAGAAGCATCTGTGCTAAGCAGTTTGCCACTGAGTTTTTAGCAATCATAGTCATGCAAGTTAAAGCAGAGTTACCTTGTTGTCAATCACAGCGGCCTAAGTTAATACAAGTTAACACTAGGTGTACTGGCTAGGTTTTTGTTTGTTTGTTTGGTTGGTTGGTTGGTTTTTCGAGACAGGGTCTCTCTGTGTAGCCTTGGCTGTCCTGGACTCTCTTTGTAGACCAGGCTGGCCTCGAACTCATAGCGATCCACCTGCCTCTGCCTCCCGAGTGCTGGGATTAAAGGTGTGCGCCACCACGCCCGGCTGTTTGTTTGTTTTTTGAGACAGGGTTTCTCTGTGTAGCCTTGGCTGTCCTGAAGGGTTTTTTGTTTGTTTGTTTGTTTGTTTAAGTTATTATTGAAGGGGCTGGAGAGGTGGCTCAGCAGTTAAGAGCGTTGTCAGCAGTTCCAGAGGTCCTGAGTTCAATTCCTGGCAACCACAATGGTAGCTCACAACCATCTGTAATGTGATCTGATGTCCCCTTCTGGCCTGCAGGTGTACATGCACACAGAACACTCATACATTAAATAAATAAAAATGAAAAAAAATTAAGTTCTTATTATACTTGTGTGTATGTCTGTGCACCATGCGTATACAACTACCCATGGGGGTCAGAAGAGGGCATTGGATCCCCTGGACCCGGAGTTACACAGATGGTTTTGAGGCACCATGTGGCTGCTGGGAACAAACTCCTGTTGTTGGCTCTGTTTCTTAACAGTTAAACTTTATTATACAACCCAGCTAGCTTACACAAGAGGGAAAAAAGGTTAAAGGGAAAAAAGAGTGAACCTTCTAGTGTCTGTTCCATGGGACAGGTCCCTAGGTGTCTCTGGCCTGTTCGCTGATCCTCACCCTCACCCCGCCCATCCCCCCCATCCACTTGCGCTCAAGCGTGGTCTGAACCTGCTGTTCCTCTCTGTCCTCTCTGCCTGCCTGTCTGTCATATACAAGGGGCAGTCTCCCTCTCTCATTGAGGGTTGATTAGAAACACAATAGAACAGGTGGAGTCCCCAGGTCCGCTCCCTGAATTCCAGGCCCAGGATGGCTCCATCCAGTCTATCTCAAGATTAATCTCAGGGAGTATCCATGGTGTGTCCAAGGGCAAAGCCCGGCAAGACTGCTTTCACCTGTGACAAACCTTACAATCCTTCCCACACCCTGTTCTCTGAATGAGTAGCTAATTCTCTTAACCATTGAGCCATCTCTCCAGCCCCCAACCTGGTTCGTGTTTGATTGTCAACCTGACACAACCTTATTCTCATTGAGGAAGAGGGAGCCTCGGTTGAAGAATAGCCTGCTGCCATGTCTTCAAGGATGCATCTTGACGGTAGATTGACAAGGGAGGGTCCATCCCACTGTGGGCAGCGTCATCCTGGCCAGTAGTCCAGCTAAGCAAGGGCCAGTGAGAGAGTCAGTAAGCCTCACTACCCCATGATTCTGCTTCAGTTTTCTGCCTTGAGTTCCTGCCCTGCCTACACTCAGTGCTGAACTGTGACCTGGAAGGGAGACTGAAATAAAGCTGAAACTCTCCAAGTTGCTTTTGGTCATGATGTTTGTCACAGCAATAGGAAAACACTCTAGGACACAAGGATACATTGTTGACAACTACAGTTTTACAAGTTACTGCTCTGTCACTGTTTTACAAGTTACTGCTCTATCAGTGTTTCACAGCTTCTAATTCTTTTGTATTTTGAGGGGGTGGGGGCCCCCCAATTGCATTTTTGAGATAACCCCACGCCCTCCTTCCCCTCCCATCTCTGTCCCCCCTCCAACAAAAACTTAAACTTTGTGGCAGCATGAAGCAGGTGCTGTCACCTGGATCTTGAATAGCTCCCAAAGACCTGTGTCAAAGGCTGGCCTGTCAACCTGTGGTGCTGCTGGGAGAGAGTGGAACCTGTGGAAGAGTCCTAAGCATGGTGTAGGGGCTGCACACCATTAACCACAGCATTCAGGGAGGCGGAGGCAGGCGGATTGTTGAGAGTTCTAGGCCAGCCTGGTCTACAAAGAGAGTCCAGGACAGCCAGGGCTCTGTGTAACAGAGAAACCCTGTCCCGGAAAAAAGAAAGAAAGAAAGAAAGAAAGAAAGAAAGAAAGAAAGAAAGAAA
>OU015759.1:4677282-4695653 GCA_907169655.1 Acomys percivali | reverse complement strand
AAAGAAAGAAAGAAAGAAAGAAAGAAAGAAAGAAAGAAAGAAAGAAAGAAAGAAAGGAACCAAGAGAGGGTGGAAGGGAGAGAGGGAGGGACGGAGGGATGGAAGAGATTTGGGGGCTGGGGAGATGGCTCAGTGGGTAAAAATGTTTGGCATTCTGGGCTGTTGGTGGTGCTCACCTTTAATCCCAGAGGCAGGTGGATTGATTTGAGTTCCAGGCCAGCCTGGTCTGCAAAGTGAGTTCCAGGGCAGTCAGGGCTACACTACACACAGAGAAACCCTATCTTGAAAAACCAAAACAAACAAACAAACAAAAAAAAAGAAGAAGAAAGAAAGAATGCTTGGCATGAAAGGATGAGGATATGACTTGACTTAGAATCTCCATTTAGAAGGTGTGGGTGCCTATAACCCTCGTGTTGGGGAACAGAGAGGCAGACAGATTGCGGGTGTTTGCTGGCCAGTCAGTCTAGACGAAAGAGTCAGCTTTCAGTTTACTAGGAGACCTCATTTTACAAGAAATAAGGTAGAGAGCGATAGAGGAACAGGCCTGATGTCATCCTCTGGCTTTGGCACACGCTCCACCTGGAGATTCCACAAGGCAGAACCTTTTCCCCAAACGAGAGGTCCGCCCACCCTGCTAAGCCCCACCCCCGCCCCCACCCCCAGCCCCGCTGTCACACAGCTCTCCGGGATCGCCTGAGCTGGCGAGGAGGCACAAACTCAAAAGAGAAAGCGAAATGGTTGGTGATCTTTCTTAGCACTTCTCTCAGCTTATAATTACACGGCCATTAGCACGATGGTGGGATTAATGTCTGTTTCCACGGGCAGGCTGTCAGCTCCTCGGGGGTCCGTCTTCACTCTCTACTGTATGCCAGGCCCGAAGTGCCGCTTGATAAACAATAATAAACTGCAAAGGCAGACGCAGCTCTGATCTGGCGCCAGGAGGCCTCCAAGCAGCTTTGCAGGGATTATGACAGCATTTGCTCCTTGAAGTGGCTCTCAGAAGCCAGGGCTGCGCTGAGCCCGAGAGCTGTCTGTCCTCAAGGTGATGAGGAGTCGCAGAATTTAAGCAAGTTCCTCTAGCCATGTGGAGGAGCTACACTTTAAAACGGACCTTTTATTTCCTTTCCCTTTAAGGTTTTTGTTTGTTGGGATGGTTGGCTTTTGCTTTTGCTTTGCTTTGAGACTGAGTCTCTCTTTTTTTTTTTTTGGTTTTTCGAGACAGGGTTTCTCTGTGTAGCCTTGGCTGTCTTGGACTCCCTTTGTAGACCAGGCTGGCTTCGAACTCACAGCGATCCGCCTGCCTCTGCCTCCCGAGTGCTGGGATTAAAGGCGTGCGCCACTCACTTTGTGGCCTTGACTGGTCTAGACTGTGTGGACCAGGCTAGCCTCAAGTTCACAGAGATTCACTAGCCTCTGCCTCACAAGGGCTGGTACTAAAAGTGTGCATCACTATACCCAATGTCCTTTTATTAAGAGTTTTATGCCGGGAGTGGTGGCTCATGCCTTTAATCCCAGCACTTGGGATGCAGGAGCAAGCTCAATGTGAGTTTGAGCCTAGCCTGGTCCACAGAGCTAGTCCAGGACAGCCAGTTCCACACAGAGAAACCCTGTCTCAAAAAAAGAAGCAAACAAAAAGTTGTATTTATGGGCCTGGCGTGGGGAAGCATGCCTTTAAACCTGGCACATGGGAGTCAAAGACAGGAGGATCTCCATGAGTTCAAGGACAGCCTGGTCTACAAATTGAGTCCAAGACAGCCAGGGCTCTGTTACACAGAGAAATCCTGTCTTGAAAAACAACAACAACAAAAAGTTTTCTTTCTTTCTTTTTTTTTTTTCCCAAGACAGGCTGGTCTGAACTCACTTTGTAGACCAGGTTGGCTTTGAACTCACAGAGATCCTCCTGCCTGCCTCTGCCTCCCTAAGCGCTGGGGTTACAGGCATGTGCCACCTTGCCTGGCTCTATTTTTCATTTATGGGTATGTGTAAGTGTGTGTGTGCGCACATACACACATGTGCCTGAGGAGGCCAGAAGAGGGCGTTGGAGTCCCAGGAACTGCAATTATAGGTGAGCTTTGAACCACTGTTCAAAGTAGGTTCTGGGAACTGAACTCTGTTGGTCTGCACATACACACTTTTTTAAAAAAAAAAATTAATCTCTTATTATTTTATGTGTATGAATGTTTTGCCTGCATATATGTATGTGCACCATATGTGCCTCTGGCACCCATGGTCAAAAGAGATCAGATCCTCTGGAACTGTAGTTACGGATGTTTGCGAGCTGGGATTCAAGCCTGGGTCCTCTGCAAGAGCAGCCAACACTGTTTGTCAACCAATAAGCCATCTCTCCAGCCCCATGTACATGCTTTTAATTGCTGAGCCATCTCTCTTCGCTCCCCTGCTCCCTTTTAAAATTAACAATCAAAGCAATCAGTTTCTTCATAACATACATTTTCAGAGATTGTTCCCACTCCACCTGGCAAAAGTCTGATCCTCAAACTTATGAAGCCAAGTGCCTAATTGCTGAACCACACACTCTCTCTCTCTCTCTTTTGCCTGTGCCAACTTTTCATTATCTATTCGTGACGGACATCCCATGAATGCCATTTCCCAGCTAATGTTCACAAGTGCATCAACAAACAGGGATACACAGGGATGTGGTAGGACACAGCGTTCTTTGGGAGTGGTGTAGCTGGGTAGTTTTATAACAGAGTAGTTCTATCTTTAGTGGTTTGTTTGTTTGTTTGTTTGTTTTTGTTTTTTGAGGGACCTCCACACTTGTCGAGAGCTGCGATGTAGCCACACCTAAAGATGGCGCTGGCTTCCGCTAGTCACCCTCCCGGCGGTGAGCGCTCTCTCCGGTAAACAAGTCCTTATATGGCTAACAAGCTCGGGCGGTTAGCTCCGCCGTCTCTTTGACCTACGAGGAGTTCACACGTGGCGCCTCCTGATTGGCTCCTGCCGGGATATAAGCCTCTGCCCCGCCTAGGGAGGGGGCCATTCTCTGCTTTGCTAAACTGCTGTAAATTCATTCCTGAGTAAACTACTTGAGAAGGAACCTAGTTGTCTTGAGTCTTATTCCTGCTGGCCAGGAAGGGCACAGACACACAAACTTCCATAATGTCTACAGCCGTAAATAATGCTTCACTTTACCCTACATACCCGCCAGCATTTCTTGTCATTTCAGAGTCACCATCCTTTCCCACCAGACACTCCTCTGCTAGCTAATGAAGGGTCCGTGAGCCGTCCAGCTCTCCAGCCCCAGTGTCCTTTGTTTGTTGTTGACCACACGCTCATGCGGGGTTTTGACTAAATGACTCAATTAGATTTTGTGTGGCATTCCCCACCCCCACCCCCCACCCCCCATAACTAGAATTGTGTCCGTGCCAGCGCCATCTTTAGGTGTGGCTACATCGCAGCTCTCGACAGAATTGGATTATAAGAATCATCACAACTGATTATGAACGTACAGCCTATGGCATGAGGGCTTTATTCTTACAGAGGCTAATGCCTAAAGGGAGGTTTCTGTTATTATTTGTGAGACAGGGTACCATAAATAGTCCTGGCTGTGCTGGAACTCACAGAGCTCTGCCTGAGTTCTCCAGAGCGCTGGGATCCAAAGTGGGCGTCACCACAATTGACATGCCTGAGTTTCGAGCTCATCTTTCTGGCTTCACTTGTACATATACTTTGTGGCAGATAGGAGTGTGGCGTGAAAGGCCTGAGCTGGGATTCTACCTTCTCCATATTATAACTGTACAGCTTTGCAAAGGGCCACGCTTAAGTTCTCCGATGTGGTTTTAGAGCCATGAACAGCAGTGTAGCACGCCTGCAGCACATTGTAAGACACTTGAACCAGCGCTGGGCACACAGTGGTATGTGAGCTGGGAAAGACCGTTCTTCATAAGAGACTAAGCTGGGCCTTCTTGCTGAGAGACCCCAGCGCTGACACACAAGGTCCTCATTTCCTGGTGTTTTTGAGGACAGTTTGGAAGAGGGAGCAGGAAGAATTTTAAGAGCTGGAGGGTGCAGAAGAGAGCCGTGAAATGCTGTGTTCTAGGCAGGACGTGGCCATTGCACTCAAACTCACAGCAGCTGAAGTCATCTGCAGAAGGTCAAGGCAAAAGGGGTCACTCAGCATTCCAAGAGGAAGTGCTAACTGGATGATGGAGTGTGTGTGTGTTGGGGGGTGTATGAAGGTGTATGGATATGCATTAGGGTGCCTCGTGGGAGGGGAGAAGAATTGGGGGATAAATATGATTGATACAATGCTTATATGTACTAAATTCTTACAGAATAAAAGAGACTTTTTATTTAAAAAAAGAAAAAAGAAAAAAATTTTATGTCTCCTCCCTGTCCCCAACAAGACGCAGTTGCCTTTCATGAATCTGAAATACCATCCAAACTCTACCCATTATCACTCAAAGACACCTGCATATGGTATATGTATACGCTTGTGAGTATGTGTGTGTGTGTGTGTGTGTGTGTGTGTGTGTGTGTAGGCCACATACCAACCTCAAGTTCTACTCCTCAGATGTTGCCCACCTTAGTATTTGAGACAGTCCCCTTCACATGGGGCTCATGAAGAGGCTAGACCACCCAAAGAGCAAGACCAGGGAAGCTGCCTGGCTCTGCCTCCTCCAGCACTGGGATTGCAGACCTGGACCGCAATGCCCGGCTTTCTTTCTTTCTTTCTTTCTTTCTTTCTTTCTTTCTTTCTTTCTTTCTTTCTTTCTTTTTTTGTTTTGTTTTTTCGAGACAGGGTTTCTCTGTGTAGCCTTGGCTGTCCTGGACTCACTTTGTAGACCAGGCTGGCCTCGAACTTAAATCGATCCACCTGCCTCTGCCTCCCCGAGTGCTGGGATTAAAGGCATGCGCCACCACCGCCTGGCTGATGCCCAGCTTCTGCACACAGATTCTGGGGATCAAACTCTGGTCCTCACACTTGCACGGCAAGCACTTTACTGGGCCGTTTTCCCAGCCTCTACCTCCACACGCTTAGTTACATTTTATTTGTATGCATGTGTGCATGTGTTGTAGTGCACGTGTGGACAGTTTTCTGAAGCTGGTCCTCTCCTTCCACCATGTGGGGCCTGGGGATCAAATAGAGGTCCTCAGCCTCGGCAGCAAGGGCCTTTACTCTCTGAGCTGTCTCGACGGCCCCTCCTCTCTGCACTTTTCAGTTTCTATTCTAGAAGCACCCACATTCTTGGGTGCCAAAGTCTGGATTCACCTGCTGGGGATGTTGTTACAAATCACTGCCAGGTGCTTGGACAACAAACCTGTCGCCTTATGGTTCTGGGTGTTTTAAGAAGAAAATACAGGTTGAGCATCCGATTCCTTCTTTCTGAGGCTTGAGGCGTGGATCCACCGAAGGGTTTTCTCTTTAGGGTACAGATGGCTGCCTTCTTCCTGTGCCCTTCCGTGCTGCCGTTCCTCTGAGTACATGTCTCTGTGTACCAATCTCTCCTTCTCACCGGCTGGTTTGAATTAGAGCCATCGACCTTGCTTTGATGTCATTATCTCTGTAACTACCTGGTCTCTAGAACCACACTTGTGATCCTAGCACTGAGGCAGGAGGATCACTGCAAGTTTGAAGTCAGCTTTGACTATATAGTAAATTTTAGACAAGTCAGGACTTCAAAGGAAGAGCCTGTCTCAAAACAAACAAACAAACAAACAAACAACAAACTCATCTGTGGAGTCAGACACGGTAGCACATGACTAGTAACTATTCCTAGTAACTCAGGAGGCTGGGGCAGCCTGGCCTACATAGTGAGACTATATCTTCAATTTTAAAAGTAAAATAAATTAGAAGGGGCACTGCTTGGGAATAGATAGGAGAGTGGGGCTGGAGAGATGATGGAGAAGTAGTCCAAATATATTTGTATAAAATGTCATATGAGGAGCTGGGCGTGGTGGCGCACACCTTTAATCCCAGCACTCAGGAGGCAGAGGCAGGCAGATCACTGTGAGTTGAAGGCCAGCCTGGTCTACAAAGAGAGTCCAGGATAGGCAAGGCTACACAGAGAAACCCTGTCTCAAGAAACAAAACAAAACCAAAACAACAAAAAAACCCAAAAAAACCAAAAACAAAACAAAGTATCATACGAGGAATTGGAGAGATGGCTCAGCAGTTAAGAGAACTGTTACTCTTGCAGAGGACCCAGGTTTGATTCCCACTCACATGGTAGCTCATAACCATCTGCAATTCCAATTCCACGGTTTCTGATATCCTCTTCTGACCTCTAATGGCACCAAGCACACATAAGGTCACAGACATCCAGGCAGAATACTCACACATAAAATAAAAATCAATTAAAACAATCAATAAAAAAGTAAAATGAGCTGGGCGTGGTGGCACATGCCTTTAATCCTAGCACTCAGGAGGCAAGCGGATCGCTGTGAGTTCGAAGCCAGCCTGGTCTACAAAAGCGAGTCTAGGACGGCCAAGGCTATGCAGAGAAACCCTGTCTTGAACCCCCCCCCCAAAAACGTAAAATGAGACCAAACATTTTATACAATGAATATGAGTGTGTGTGCGCGCACTGAACACACACACACTCCCCTCCCCCCCAACCCACTCCCTCTCTCTCACACACATACACACACACAAACACACACACGAAACTGTAACCAAAGAAGGTTGCATTCAGAGTTCAGAGTTCCTAGCACATGTACTTTTGTAAGGGGCATGATTCAAACTGTGGCAATGTCTGTGTTCTGAACCGTGACCTTTTCCAAGTTCTTGTCCACCCCCTGTGTGGGCGTTTGAACAAGAGACTCTGGGACACAGAGTAGCATGTGGCCAGTGAATGCACAGGGTGAGGCTTCCTTGGTACATCCTAGAAAGCACAGACAGACTCCGAACCAAGGCTGCCACATCTTCAGACCTTTAATCCCAAATCAGAGCACAGTGAAGTCAGACACAGGCTCTTCCCCTGTCCCACCAGGCAGTCGTAGGACGTGAATCAGCGCAGACTTGGACAAAGAAGCCTCCCACATCCTTCTGGGATCCCTTCCTCCTACCAGCTCACACCCCTCTCTCCATCAGGTCCCTGGAAGTTTCTCCAGGGAGCCCCATTTGAATGTAGACTCTCATCAAGCAACCCAAATTCAACTACCAAGAAAAAACCATCTGTGTGTGTGTGTGTGTGTGTGTGTGTGTGTGTGTGTGAGAGAGAGAGAGAGAGAGAGAGAGAGAGAGAGAGAGAGGGAGTGGGGTGGTGGAGAGGGGAGTGTGTGTGAGTTCAGCATCAGGCATCTTCCTCTATTGTTTCCGCCTTATTTTTTGAGACAGAGTCTCTCACTGAACCCAGACCTCATTTATTGGCGAGGCTAGCTGGCCATTGGGCCCCTGGGTTCTTCCACTGTCTGCCTCCCAACACTACGATTATAGACGTGAACCCCTGTGCTGGCTTTTAAAGTGGGTTCTGAGGGCCCAAACTCAAGTCCCCATGCTTGCTCAGCAAGCACTTTACCTACTGAGCATCTCCCACACCCCCAAAAGCGTCATTTACAAGGAGAAGACGAGGGACCAAGACTTTTTGTGACATGGGGCCCCCAACTTGGGAAGAACAGTTTCTGAAGAGAGGTGAAAAGTCTTCAGGAGAAAGCTGGAAACTCAGGCAGGCTTGGCAGATGTCTGCAGAAAGCAGTCTCTAGGCGGTCCGCCCACCCCGCTTGGGGCACAGTGACCCCCAGGGCCAGGAAGGCAGGGTGAGCAGCAGGAAACAACCTCCCCCCAGCAGCAGGATTAGACCAGCGCCCACACCACAGCCCAGGGACCAGGAGTACTCATAAGCCAGGCGTGGCGCTGGAGGAGTCTCAGGGCTGACTCCCCGGAGCAGGGCTCTGATGGAATGCCGGAACACTTCCAGGCTGACGAAGAGCAGCAGGCCTGTGGGGGGAAGAATGGAGTGAGGCTCTCAGCCCAGGGACTCCAGTTCAGGTTTGGGAATGCTACCCACTCATTCCTTCGTCATGCAAGAAACCAGGAATATTACAGGGAATATTACGTCTGTGCTTAACATGCACATCTCTCTCTCTCTCACTCTCTCTCTTTCTCTCTCTCTCTGTCTATCTGTGTGTGTGTGTGTGTGTCTGTTTGTCTCTGTGTGTCTGTCTCTCTCTATCTCTGTGTGTATGTGTGTGTGAGTATGTGTGTGTCTGTCTCTGTGTGTCTGTCTCTCTCTATCTCTGTGTGTGTGTGTGTGTGTATGAGTATGTGTGTATCTGTCTGTCTGTCTCTGTGTGTCTGTCTGTCTCTCTCTGTCTATCTCTCTCTGTGTCTGTGTGTGTGTGTCTGTGTGTGTATTTGTCTCTGTATCTCCTCTCTCTGTGTGTCTGTCTCCCTGTGTCTCTGCCTCCCTGTTTGTCTGTGTGTGTGTGTATGTGTGCCCATGTGTGTATGTGTCTCTGTGTGTGTGTATGTGTCTCTGCGTGTGTGTATGTGTGCCCATGTGTGTATGTGTGAAGTCCAGAGGCCAACATCACATGCCTTTCTCAATTATTTTCCACTTTCTATTTGAAATATTTTTAGCACTTGGAAGACAGAGGCAGGCACATGTCGGAGTTTGAGGCTAGCCTGGGCTACAAGTGAGTTCCAGGACATCCAGGGCTACACAGAGAAACCCTATCTCAGGCTGTGAATAAGGTGTTTTTTGTGTTTTTTTGTTTTTGTTTTTGTTTTTGGTTTTGGTTTTTCAAGACTGGGTCTCTCTGTGTTAGCCAAGGCTGTCCTGGACTCACCATGTAGACCAGGCTGGTCTGGAATTCACAGCAATCCACCTGCCTCTGCCTCCAGAATGCTGGGGTTAAAGGTGTGCCCACCACGCCCGACAGGAAAGGTGGTTTAAAATTACATTTCAGTCTGTGCATGTGTGCATGCATGCAGGCATACCGTGGCACATGTGTGGAGGTCAGAGGACAATTTGTGGGAATCAGTTCTCTCCTTTCACTTGAGGAGTGAAAAATCAGGCTTGTTTTCAACTCTCTATGCCTGCTGAGCCATCTTGCAGGCCTTATTTTTTGAGGCAGGGTCTCTTACTGGCCCAGTGCTCAATACTTTGACTAGACTCAGTGGTCAGCAAGCCCTCCTGGGTCTGCCATCTTGCTGGGATTGCAGACATATAAAGTACAGATTATAAAGGCTGCCCTGATTTTAGAGGGTTCTGGAGATTAAACTCAGGAGGCCGTGTTTCTACAGCGAGCACTTAACTGACTGAGCCATTTCCCCAGCCTCCCATGCCTTCCTGTAGGCATAGCTGCTCTGGGAGTCATTATGTATAGTGGACTAGCTTTGAAGTGCAGAAATCCTCCTCTATCTATTTAACTTTCTTTTTTTTTAAAAAAAGATTTATTTATTTATTTATTATGTGTACAGATCTCATTATATATGGTTGTGAGCCAACATGTGGTTGCTGGGAATTGAACTCAAGACCTTTGGAAGAGCAGTCAGTGCTCTTAACCTCTGAGCCATCTCTCCAGCCCCTCCTCTATCTATTTAAATACTGGGGTTACAGGCATTCTCTACTATGCCTGGCTTAGTCAGGAGTCGGGGTGGGGAGGGAAGTTGGAGGAGATGTTGAGAGGTCCTGGCTGTCCTGGAGCTAGACCAGGTTAGCCTGGAACTCAGAAATCCTCCTGCCTCCCAAGCGCTGGGATTAAAGATGTGCACCACCACACCTGGCAAACATTTCTATGAGTGTGGGATTACTTTTGTTTTGTTTTGTTTTGTTTTTCGAGACAGGGTTTCTCTGTGTAGCCTTGCCTGTTCTGGACTCACTTTGTAGACCAGGCTGGCCTCAAACTCACAGAGATCCAACTGCCTCTGCCTCCCCAGTACTGGGATTATCCATCCCCACCATAATAGTAGTTGAATTTTTTTATACATGTAATTATTAACCACTATCATCCAGAATGAAGAGCACTTGGTAGCAGACATGGCATCTTACTTGATTTAGTCTTGTATCTCCTAGAACATAGAAATTACTCACAAACGCACAAAAAAAATAAAGAAATGAAGCTTGTATAATTAACAGTTTCTCCAATCACTTTAAAAAGCACCTGGCTCAACAAGGAAGCTCTGGATAATAAAAGCAATTCCCCGGCAACACACCACGATTCAGGACACATGTAGCACCCTGGGTAGGACATAAAACACACGGCCTCCAGTTAAGCATTCATTCTACCTACCATATCAGTTTGAAGTCTGCAATGACCCCACAGGAGCAAAGATCCCAGAATTCAGTGATGCACTTCAGTGAAAGGGAGCCAAGAAAGCTCAGCATCAAACCTTGCCTCTGGCCGGACGGTGGTGGTGCACGCCTTTAATCCCAGCACTCGGGAGGCAGAGGCAGGCAGATCGCTGTGAGTTCGAGGCCAGCCTGGTCTACAAAGTGAGTCTAGAACAGCCAAGGCTACACAGAGAGACCCTGTCTCAAAAAACCAAAAAACCAATCCATCATGGAAGTAGGAAGATGTAGGGAGATAACGGTTTCTGGCCAAGGGGGATATATTCTTCAGCGGCGTTGTAGTCACTGGTGAGTTGCCTTTGATCAAGTAAATAACCATCTACCCATGCAGGCAACTCTAACTAAATGCATCAGAGACAAAAAAAAAAAAAAAAAGAAAGAAAGAAAAACAATGAAGGCTTTCCAACAAGGAGGACTTGTTGGGAAGAATGGGTTTGGCAGGAAAGGGACTTAAACAAAGTATCACACATATATGTGACATCTATATGTTTTTATATGTAAGACTGCAAAACTGTGAACAAATTAAAAAAAGAAAAAGTGGTTGTGTGGCTATGAGAAGTCACGTGACTTTGCTGAAGTTCAATGCCTTTTTTTTTTTTTTTTCCCCGAGACAGGGTTTCTCTGTGTAGCCTTGGCTGTCCTGGACTCACTTTGTAGTCCAGGCTGGCCTCGAACTCACAGCGATCCTCCTGCCTCTGCCTCCCGAGTGCTGGGATTACAGGTGTGCGCCACCACACCCGGCTTTTTTTTTTTTTTTAATCTCATCTGTATTTACCTTTTAAAGCAGAATGTGATTGGACACTGTTTGTTTGTTTGTTTGTTTTTTCCCGAGACAGGGTTTCTCTGTGTAGCCTTGGCTGTCCTGGATTCACTTTGTGGACCAGGCTGGCCTCAAACTCACAGCGATCTGCCTGCCTCTGTCTCCCGAGTGCTGGTATTAAAGGCGTGCGCCACCATCGCCTGGAGACGTGGTTTGGCGGTGAAGAGCACCAGATGCTCATGCAGAGGATCCAGGTTGGGTTCTCAACACTCACCCGGCAGCTCACAACCAACTATAACTCCAGTTCCAGGGAATCCAATGCCTTCCTCTGGACTCCTCGGGTGCCAGGCGCACACATGGTGAGCATGCAGACAAGCATTCATACATATAAGATAAAAATAAATACATAAAAAGCGACAGCAACCTTTAGCTAGTCCATTTGCTGTGATGCTTTATGCATTAATGTGTTTATGTATTAAGCATCAACGCAATGCTTAGACGTAGACTGAACTGAAGTCTTTGTTATTTCATGACACGTGGCGCTTCCTTCTGGGTCTTCACCTACAAGAATACAACACAGTCCCTGCAGACTCCAAGCCCAAACTTCAAAGACTGTTTGGAGTCCCTTTTTTAAAGGTTTGAGTCTCTCTCGTCTTCAGATCTACTCAGCCTTTGATCTTTGACCTCCAGCTTGCAATACTGCTCACAGTCCCGCCTCTCCCTCCTGGTATACAACAGTGCTGGAGGTTCCAGGCCAAATCTGCAAGGCCGTTTGGAGCGAATGCAATCGACGCGCAACAACAGGGCTGAGGATGCTCCTAGCTTTTACATTTTTCCACGAACTCGCTCCAACCCCTGGCATGCAATAGTACCAGGAGATCACCCTCTCCCCTTGACAGGAAAAAAAAAACCTTGGAGACCCCACGTCCAAACCCAAAATAGTATCTGGAGGCAGTCTACCCCTCTGCCAACAACAACAAGAACAGGATTTGCAATTCTTCCAACTTGAGCCTACTGCAGCCCTAGAACTGCCCCCTCTTCTAGTCCTAGCATAGAGTAGTGAGTGGAGATCCCATCCTCCTCCGTGTGTAAAGAGTCTTGGCATTCCCAGCTCCAATTCTAAAGCAGCATTTAAATCCACATAAACCTTGCCAGAAAAAGTCCAGCTTTGAGCCTGCAGGAGCCCCCTTGGATTTCTCCTCAACTCCCAGCATGCAGCGGTGCTTGGAGACTCTACTTTCCAGCACTCGACATCGTGTGGCGTTGCCACTGCTTCCACAGCACTCAAACATTGTGTGGCGATCCTAACTTTCAGGCATGCGACGGTTGGCCGAGATCCCACATCCCAGCATGCAACAGTGTGCAGAGACCCACCTCCCGGCATGCAATAGTTTATGGAGTTTCCAACCTCCAAGCCTGTATAACAGTATGTGGAAACCCACCGCCCAGCATGCAACAGTGTGTAGAGACCTCATCTCCCGGCATGCACCGTCGTCCTTGGCCTCCACACACTCAGCCCTCACCTGAGAGGCCAAAGCAGACAGCTCCCAAGCGGAGCAGGAACTCTGCACCCTTACTGAGCACCATGATGACACAGAGGCAGCCCAAGGCTACTGCTGTCAGGCCCAGCACAGCGATCACGGCAGCTGCCAGGTTTACCTCTGCAAGAAAGGCCCAAAAATAGGTAGAGAACATGGAACCAGGAGAACGGACAACATTCCTCTATAAGAACCAGAGCCAGGCCGGGCGGTGGTGGCGCACGCCTTTAATCCCAGCACTCGGGAGGCAGAGGCAGGCGGATCGCTGTGAGTTCGAGGCCAGCCTGGTCTACAAAGAGAGTTCAGGACAGCCAAGGCTATACAGAGAAACCCTGTTTCCAAAAAAACAAACAAACAAACAAACAAACAAAAAAACAAAAGAAAAGAAAAGAACCAGAGCCAGAAGGATGGAAGACTTCAGAGTCCTCGAGGGACTGTGTTACTTACACAGATGAAGGAATGGAGGCACCCAGGGGTCAGTTAGTTACTTGGCCCAGACTATAGAGCAAAAAAGGGGGACAAGGCCAAGTTAGGGATACCGGAATGAGCAGCTCCTACCTATCCTTTGGTCATCCGCTGAGTTACAGATGATGAAGTTGAGGGAACAGTGGTAAAGGCGATTCATTATCTCGCAACCATCTAGCTTGTAATGCTCCAACAACTACTTCCCGTCTGGAAAAACTAGTAAGGTCCTACATCCCTGTCAGTCTTAGGCCCTCTCTGGAGACTCTGGATTTGAAGTCCCATCAAGGGCCCAGTGTGGTGCTCAGCACACAGTAGGTGGGCCATATGAGTGCAGGAGGGGATTTTTACCATCTCAGAGGTGCACAGTGACCTGACCCAGCTCCCTCGAGAAAGGAATAGAGAAGGTTAGGGGCCCGTGTGTGCACCGGAACTCACGTGTTTTGCTGCCTCACTTCACTAAATCCTTATTTAAAAAAACAAAACAAAACAAAGTGAGAGACATGAAATGATCCTTTGTGGAGATGCTGGAGCACTGGGAGTGATGTGACAGAAGCTGGACTGGGGGTAGGAAGGGCAAAGTCCTCAGAGTCGAATTGCTGGGAACAGTAGTAGCTACCAGACACCATATTATGTTCACTTAAGTTAAAATTAAAAACACATTTCCCGAGCCAGGCGTGGTGGCGCACGCCTTTAATCCCAGCACTCGGGAGGCAGAGGCAGGTGGATCGCTGTGAGTTCGAGGCCAGCCTGGTCTACAAAGTAAGTCCAGGACAGCCAAGGCTAACACAGAGAGACCTTGTCTCAAAAAAAAACCCAAAAAAACAAAAGCAAAAAAAAAAAAAAAAAAACACATTTCCTGGGCTGGAGAGTTGGCCCAGTGGTTAAGAGCACTGTCTGCCCTTCCAGAGGACCCGAGTTCGATTCCTAGCACCCACATGGCAGCTCACAACTGTCTGTAACTCCAAGATCTGACACCCTCACACCAATGCACATAAATTAAAATTTAAATAAAAATATTTAAAAACAAAACAAAACAAAACACATTTCCCCCCATTACACCAGCCCCCTTCTGAGCACTAGCAGTTACACGTGGCTGAAGACCGTCCCATGGACCAATGTACACACGTAATGTTTTCATGTTTCACGTATGATTCCATAGATTCATGTTTATTTGCACTGGGATCTTGCCTCTGCCCTTTTGTGGGAAAAGGATAGTAATTCTCTCAACCTTTTTTTTTTTTTTTTTTTCAATTTTCGAGGCAGAGTTTCTCTGTATAGCGTTTGGCTGTCATGGACTCACTTTGTAGACTGAGCTGGTCTCGAACTCACAGAGATCCGCTTGCCTCTGCCTCTGCCTCCTGAGTGCTAGGATTAAAAGAGTGTGCCACCACCGCCCAGCTTCTCAACCATTTCTGATTGCTTTTTTCACCTGGGCAATGAAGCTGAAGGCCCAGCCTTGCACGGTTCTAGCAAGAACAAGGCTGTGCTAACGGACTCTGGGTGCTGGGATTAGCATGTAAAATGTGCTTATAGTGTTCACTGCAGAGAAGAAATATGATTCGCCCAAGACACACAGCACAGGCGGAGTTAGCGGCCAGAGTGCTGGACACCAAGGTCTGTTGATCACCCTCCAAATTTTGGGACATCCACTGAAGCTGATCCCACCCTGAGCACAGGCTGTCGGTCATTCCTTCAGAGCAGCCCTCTTATGCCAGCCCTCCTCCCTTGTTGCAATAAGAGATGCTCTCACCTTTCTTTGTAGTTCGCTGGAAGATGCGTGTATTCTCCCCTGTGGTGAAGAATTTGAAGTAGGTGCAGTTTGCTTCTGCGGGGTTGCGGGAAAGAAAAAGGGGGAGGTGACCACGTGAAGATTTGTGTAAGCTTGAGGCTGGATAGTTCCCAGATACTACAGAGAACTAAAAACAGTGTTAGGAAGGCTGACACACAGGCTGGGAAAATGGTTCTGCGTATAAAGGTGCTGTTGCTAAGCTTCATGACCTGAGCTCAATCCTTGGAATCCACATGGTAGAAGACTCCTGTGGGCTGTCCTCTAGCCCTGCGCGCACGCACGCGCACACATACACGCACACAGAGTTGTAAGAGGGGAATAAATAAAGAAATGCACAAAGATGGAAAATGACACCAAGATGTCAGTACCGCTTGCCATATCACTGATGACAAGAGACTGAGATTTTAATGCCAAACCCTACAGTCTTAAGTCTTTGGCACAAATGAGCCATTAACCTCTCTGGCCCTCTGATTTTTCCTCTTTTAATAGGTTGATAATCTCTCTCTCCTGGCTCCTTCATGTGGGTCTGAGGAGCAAGTAGGTTGGGAATGAGTTATCATTTTATTCAACAAAGGACACCGAGATGCAGGTACCAGGAGGCTAAGAGACTCGGTGGGGGGGGGGAAGATTCCTCTGCCCTATGCTGCGTACACAAAGGGCTCCTGCAGATTAGCAAGTGGGGAGAGAAATAACTCCATCGAAACAGGGCAAAGGATATGAATAGTTATTCACAGGAGGGCAGGTCTGGATAGTTCACAAGTACGTGAAGAGAGACTCTGCTGCAGCGGGAGTCAGAGAAACGCAACTTGAAACCAGCAGGGAGGTACCACTTCAGACCAATTAGATGGGCAAATATTGAAAGGGCGGTGTCAAGCGTTGGAGGGATAAGAGGGAGCAGCTGGGAGTGCAAACCGTTGCTGTCTATGTGTGAAGGACTTTGACATACTTAAAAAATGAAGTACAGGTGTAGAGCAGGCGACAACGGTCCCGTCAGGAGTGGGCGTGTGGACGGATGAGGGACAGTAGGAGCTGGGGGAGATGGCTCAGTGGTTAAGAGCACATACCACCCCTGTTGAGGACCTGGGTTAGGGTCCTGGTGCCCATGTCAGGTGACCTACAAGCAACTGAGTACTGGAGGACCCAGTGCCCTTTTCTGGACTCTGTAGGTACCTGCACACACAGGCACACATCGTCCCCACATATACACGTAATTTAAAAGTAAAAAGAAAGTGAGTCAAGATTTTTGTCATATAGAAGCCATCCTCATCTAATCATCCATCTCTCAGAACACATCTCGGCCACTAAGTGATGTGTGTTTATGTCCTATGACACAATCATTTCACTTCTAGATATTCCAAGAAGGAAAAAAGAAAACTCATATAGGAAAATAGATATGATTGTTCTCTATGGCATTGTTTACTAAGCTGGAATAGGAGTTAACCTTGTGTCCGTCCCTTGGGCACAAGGCGACTAAGACAGATGCTCTCCTGGATATCTTTATAGCCTAGAATCGCTATGAACTACAAAACCATAAGGCAAATGAAAGAGATTTGGAAAGCACAGCGCTGAGCAAGAAAAATCACATTGAAGGCAGCATAAAAACCACATGATGCCATTTCTTTAAAACACACATATATAAACTCAAACTCTCTATGTATTTCCAAGTTAAAATATCTGTGCATGGATGTAATGTCGGACACATCAGAGGACTGAATTAGAAAAGAATTTTTTTTTTTCAAGACAGGGTCTCCTTGTGTAGCCTTGGCTGGCCTGGAATTGGTTATGTAGATCAGGCTGACTTCTTCTACCTCCCAAGTGCTGGGACTAAAGGTGTGTACCACCATGCACAGTTTGGGAAAGAATTATTTTATTTATTTATTTTGGTTTCTTGAGACAGGGTTTCTCTGTGTAGCCTTGGCTGTCCTGGACTCGCTTTGTAGACCAGGCTGGCCTTGAACTCACAGCGATCCACCTGCCTCTGCCTCCCAAGTGCTGGGATTAAAGGCGTGCTCCACCACCGCCCGGCGGGAAATACTTATTTTAAATAGGCAGATGTTGTGCCTTTTAAAAAGAAATTCTTTAAGACAGAGTATAAGGACCTTGCAAAAGTGGACAATAATTTTTTTTTTTTTTTTTGGTTTTTCCGAGACAGGGTTTCTCTGTGTAGCCTTGGCTGTCCTGGATCCGCTTTGTAGACCAGGCTGGCCTCGAACTCACAGCGATCCGCCTGCCTCTGCCTCCCGAGTGCTGGGATTATAGGTGTGCACCACCACGCCCGGCGACAATAATTTTATGTAAATATTTTATGTAAGCATATGTAAGATTCACACAACACCTTTGTTAATTTAGATATGAAAAGACTGAAACTTAAAAAAACGGACGTTCTAACTTCCTAAGACAGGGCTTCGTGTATCCTAAGCTGACTTTGAACCTGCTGTGAAGCTGAGGATGGCCTTCAACTTCTGAGCCTCCTGCCTCCACCTCCCAAGTGTTAGGACTGCAGGTGTGCACCACCATGCCTGGTACATGTGGTGCTAGGGACCAAACTCTGGGCTTTGTGCAGACAAAGCAAGCACTCTGCCCATTACCCACATCCCGCTCCTAAAGTGCATTCTACACTCTGACCTATTCTTTTATTCTACATATAGGGAAACTGAGATACAAAACAGCAGAAGGGATGGTGCGGAACCACAGGGAATAGAGAACATTGGAAAAGGAGCCAGCCAGTTTGGGGAAGTGGAAATGGGACTTTAGATATCGAAGGGGAGATATAAAGGGACAAGTGGATAAGTTCACATCAAGTGAGGGTATGGGGCATGCTCGGTACCAGCTCGTGGAAGTTTACTTACGGTTTCCAGGTCAAAGCAGCAGCAAGTGTCAGCCTGTCCTACAACATCAAGAGGCTGAAAGAAAGATGCTCTTTGAAGCCACTAGTAGGGCATACAGTCTATACCCATGAAAGAACAACAGAGTCCCTTCTGGGGCTGGGTGTGGTGTCTGGCATCTCATTTGGCTGCTAGTAACAGGACTTTGTGTCCATGTCCCCTGGAGCATAGGACAAACTCACTTGGGAAGCAACAGGGTGAGTCATTCTCTGCTGGCCAAAGGACATAGCAGCTTTCTTTTAATTTTCAAAGGAAGTTACTTTTTTGAGACAGTGGAGTCAGAAGGAGGTCTTCTCATGAGGCGGAACTGTGGGGAGCTGGTAATGGCTTTGCAAGAAAGACGAAGTCCTCTTGTTTTGTTATGAAGCCTGGGCTGGCCTACAACTCGGTATGTAGCCGAGCTGGCTTTGAACCCGTGGTCTTCCTACTTCCAATTCCTGGGTGCTGGTGTGTGCCACCATGTGAAGTGGCAGAGGGCAGCCTCTCCTAAAGAGTGAGGTCTCTGAGACCATCTTAAGCTCTAGTGACAGGCAGTAACAGAGACCCCTGAGTCAAACCTCATAGAAATAGCCTGAGTCTCAGACTGGGCACTAAGAGGTATGGTGGCAGTCTATCATTGAGTCCCTTACTGGGGGATTCTAGGCAGCTGCCTTAACACTGAGCCACATCCCAGCCCCTCAC
>OU015759.1:4661456-4677272 GCA_907169655.1 Acomys percivali | reverse complement strand
CCACATCCCAGCCCCTCACTGGGGGATTCTAGGCAGGGACTCTACCAGAGGTATGACCCCAGCTCCCTTTTTGCTTTTGGAGAAAGGATCTCACAAAGTTGCCCAGGCAGTCTCTGAAATCCCTCTGTATCCCAGGCTGCCCTTGAACTCACAATCCTCCTGTCTCAACTCCTGTGATTACAGAATTGTACCACCAAGCCCAGCTAGCATCCTGTATTTGTTTTCATTATCTTGTTTTTGCAAAGGTTTGGGATCACCTTGATCGTGGTCCCAAACAGTGAGCAACAGCAGAAGGGGACTGTTTAAGACAGCCGATCAGGATAGACAGGTAGCTCAAGACACAGTGTCTGGCATCCCACTCCACTATCAAAGGCTTAGAGCATCCCATTCTGGCTTCCATATCACATCGGGAAAAGTAGGGGTTGAGGAATGAAAGAAAACCCAGCCAGAGCTCTTGAGGGGTCCTGAGACTCAGTACATGATTGCGGGGGGCGGAAAACAGCATAGCAGGGACCTCATCAAACAAATGATATCCCAAGTGGGTTTTGATGGGTGTCAAATACTGTCATTGAGTCAAAAGAGGTAAAATAAACACATATCCAGTTCCTGGGGGGAGGGGGGAGGTATGGAATGTCCCGCTTGTCTAAGCAAAGGGCATAGCATGTTCTGTCGGAGAGTGAGAGGCACAGCTGAGAGCAAGGGAACCACCATGTGGGGAAATAAAGGGTGTGGGGGTGTTTGCAAAGCAAGGGAGACGGGTTGGGATGTCCGCACTGACCATATAGAGGTGAGAGGGACTGGAAATAAGCATTTCTAAGGCGGTACAAGATGCACCCAGAATTTTGAGCGGCACCTGGCACCTGGCAAGAACTTCATTTGACTGTAATCTGCTAACGGGGAAATCGGCACAGATTTTTTTTTTAACTTCCTGGTGGGCGTAGGGTGGTCTGTCTCCACAGAGGCTCATAGAGTGGCAATGTGGGATGTCTCCCCAGGCTTCTAGTTAAGGGCACAGGCTGTCTGTGGGTGCATGGCTGTCTGGTGGGGAATGCAGGCAGTTCTAGGGGATCCGGGTTGGCGGGGGTGGGTACAGGCTGTTCTGAGGGTACCAGCTGGGTCTAGGAGGCACAGGCTGTCTCTGGGGGTACAGGCTGGCATGGAGCACAGGCCATAGCTAGAAGACAGACGTTAAGAAACCAGTTTCTTTAGGGGATATGCCACTTAGGGACATGGGTTATGCCTGAGCATCTCTCCTCCTTCTCCCCATGGCCCCTCCCCCCTCCCCTCCCCCTCCCACCCCCCCCACCC
This sequence comes from Acomys percivali, assembly GCA_907169655.1. NCBI lineage: Eukaryota > Metazoa > Chordata > Mammalia > Rodentia > Muridae > Acomys > Acomys percivali. The sequence continues at coordinate 4,675,964 of OU015759.1, read as the reverse complement.
CCCACCCCCCCGTTTTCTCCAGTTTCTGTGAGCACAGACTGATTCTTTCTCGGGTATAAAACTTGTTGATTTTCCTAGAACATGGTTTTCCCCAAACATAAATTTCTTTCTCCCTGACTGTGGGACACAGGCCTAGGCTCAGGACACAGCCTCTCACCTCCTGGCAGCTCAGCCGGGCCACAGGTCTCCCTGCCCGCAGGCACGTCCGCCTGCCACAGTCGCTTGACGCACACCTTCCACAGCCCCAAATGGGCAGCCTCACAGACGGCGCTGCCGTTGGTCTTGTACGTATTGAGTTCCACCCAGAACTCGGTGCCCACCGACAGCACAGCCAGGGTGGCACCCACGGCAGCCAGCAGCAACACCAGCTTGATCTTGCCCTCACGCTCCGGAGTCAAGCCGAGATTCTGTTGTCCCTGGGCACGACGCCGGCCCACAGCTGCCCTACGGCGGTCCTCCTCTTGCATGAAGAAGTTAGACCACATCATGATGCTGGGAGGGGTTGGGGCTCAAGCGAGCTTCAAAGAGTCAGACAGACCTGTCCGTGCAGGGGGGTGGGGCTGAGGGGCAGGGCACAAGGCCTGGACTTTCAACCGAAGTAGGGGGCTGAGGCTGAGTGTGTCAATTAGATTGGGAATAAGCTGAACTTCAACTATAAGAGTGGAGGGCTCTGACTCTCAGAAGAGAAAAAAACAAAACCAAAACAAAACCTAAAACTAAAAACTCTATTCTTGGCCTAAGGATGCCACCTGGACTTATGCGCGTGAATTTGGCATGGGTGAAGTCTAGAGGAAAAGCCAGACTCTCTCTGAGGTTCACCTATCCAAGAGGGTACTGGGGGAACACCTGCTGTTGATGGGGGTCTCCAGAAAGCCTCAGAATTTTCCCAAAGAGGGCAAGGTGAGGTCTTTCGTGTATTTAAAAGAGATGGTCTAGGTTTCTTCAGGCTCAGAATTTGAGAAGGGAGGAATCGGAACAGTTTTGGGTTATACAGAGTTAAGAGTTGGGGTTTCACAGAAAAAGGTACAAATCTCTCCAAGTCCCAGAGAGGGAAGGAGGATCCTCTAGTATTCACAGCAGATCGGGGGTGGGGGTGGGACTGGAATTCTCGCGGGCGGTGGGGAGGAATGGGCCAGCCAGGACTACTCAGAAAAGAGCCCAGGTCTCCACAGTGGCTGAGAATCACGGTGAGGTCCAGGAAAAAAAGCTGGGGGTACTCTCTGGGGGCCCAGGAGAAAGCCCTGGGGCCCCAACAAGGCTCAGACCAAGGCACTGTGGTCCACACTCTGGCTCAGAAAACCAAGGCAAAGTATCCCGGGGGTGGGATATAGGACCTGGAAAGGACTCTCAGTCTGTCGGTCTGGAGTCCCTCGGCTCCCCCTCCCCCAGGCTCCCAGGGCCTGCCCGGCCAGGATCGCTCCAGACTCAGCTCGGGGCCCCGCGCTCCCCTCGGTCTTCCCACCCAGGTCTCCCGGGCACGGGCCCCTTGCGCTCTCCTGCCTCCGCACCGCGCCGGCCCCAGCTCCGCGATGCCTCCGAAGCGTCCGGTTTTGCTCGCCTCCGCCCCGTCGGCCCTCCAGACCCGCTGCGCTCGCTCCCTGCCTCGCCCCATCCGCCCACCCCCTCACCCCACCGGCTATTTCGGGCTCGACCCGTAAATAACACCCGCACCTGTCGCGGGCGCCTGTTGCCATAGGGATCCCGGGTATTTTAAGGGGACAAGGGGCGGGGGAGGGAAGCCTCTAAGAAGGAGGGGCTGGGGGCCGGGTCTTCAACTAGCCGAACCTAGGGAAATTTGTTTCCCCGAGGGTCGCGGGGTGGTGGTATTGCAAAGTTCATACGCCAAAATCTGGAAACCGTAGAGCCGGTAAAGTGCAGAGAACTTGTGTCCTGAGCAGTCCAGGCTGGACGCTCGCTAGCCCAATTAGTGGCTTCTGAGGGCCAGAGAATAGGGAGAAGGATTGGAGGTGGGGCTGGGGGTGGGGGTGGGGTGGACTCTTGAGTCTGAGGGAGGAGGGCTTGAGTATGTACTCCTGAGTTTCAGGGAGGATGGCCTCAGTATAGGATTCTGGTCCTGAGGGAGGAAGACCCCTGCATTCCGGGATCTGAGGGAGGAGGGCTGGGACCTGGACTCTCAGGTCTGAGGGAGGAGGCTTGGGGCCTGGACTTCTAGGTCTGAGGGAGGAGGCTTCGGGCCCAGACTGCTGGGTCTGAGAGAGGAGGCTGGGGCCTGGACTTCTGGGTCTGAAGGAGGAGCCTTGGGGCCTGGACTCCTGAGTCTGGGAACTGAGTTTTGGAACCTGACCCTTGAGTCTGGGCCAGGTTCGGGAATGGAGGTAGGGCTCTAGGGTCTGAGGGAGGGGGCCAGTGCTTTGTACTTCCAGAAGAGTTGTCTGAAGCTACACTTCAAGGCCTGGAAGAGGCCACTGTGGCCAGAAACCTGGGTGCCAATAGATTAGCACCACTCCTCAGAAGGTAGAAAAGGCAGATCTTGGGGAATTGCGGGCTTGGGACACGAGACGCAGAACATTCGATTTATTAGACTTGGATGCCCTTGGGGGACCTTTTCGTGCAATTTCAGCTTCCCCCGGAGACAGCCGTGTGGTGTGGCAGCGGGGCCCCGATTCTTACCCCTCACAGCCCTTCTGTGGACCGCCCACGTGGGACCCACCTTTTACCAACTCCTTCCTTCCCCAGGGGGCTCCTCCAGGTGGGCCTGGTGTCCTGACCAGGCCCCTAGGACGCCGTTGCTACCCCTGCTGGCCTTGCTCTGGACTTTGTGGTCGCAATTCATACTACCACGGGAGATGATTGCTTGTATGTGGCTCTCCCCATCAGACTGGCCCAACAGGGCACAATCCTCTGCAGTATCCATTTCAAGGCCCAGGTTTACAAGAAGCCTTAGACACTTCGGTTGGGTAATATGAATGAATGAATGAATGAATGAATGAATGAATGGTATGGGTGAATGCATGGCCTGGTGCATTGATACGGCAATTCACACAGCTTCTTTTCCCCAGACTAGGAAAGATATGACCGTCTCTTCCTCAGTGTCTGTGAGGCCCACCAGAATCGTTCTTGGTACTCTCTATTCTACTTGGCTAAACTACCTGTCTCCCAAGTCCTTGCCAGGGTGAACACAGCTCTGAAATGACAGGGTCTGGCATCTCCAAGTCCCCAGAAGGCATGCCTGAGCAGCGAATGAGTTTTTGGTTTCTGAATGAGTGAAGGACACTTCAGTGGACTCCTCTGGGCTTGCGGGGCTCCCGAAGCAAGCCCCTACAGTGTTGGCAGGAGGAGTGGCGTTTTTTTTTTTTTTTTTTTTTTTTTTTTTTTTTTTTTTTGGAAGTCCTCTGCTTCGCTTCTTTGCCAGCAACTGAACCAGGTCTCCCCACTTCTGAGCCCTGGATTCCCCCCATCTTTCTGGGTCCCATCTGCGGTAGTAGCTCTCGAAGTTCAGGGTGGATCCGGGTGTCTTCTTGCCTGTGTTTTCCTTCCCTCTCATTTTCCTTCTTTATTTTGAAATGGCAAAAACGGTTATTTCGCGGGAGCGTGTGGGGCGCGGGTGGAGGTCAGAAGCAACTTGCAGGGTTCAGTTCTTTCCTTCTACCCCCGCAGGTTCCCGAGTGAGGCTCGAACTCAGGTGGTCAGGCTTGGCAGCTAGTGTGCCACCTGCTGTCTCACTGGCTCTCCTTAAAATACTTCTTTTTTATTGTTTTAAGAAAATGTCTCTCTCTGAAACTCAGGCACGCCTTGAACTGTGGCAATCCCCCTGCTTCAGCCTCTCTTGGTTCTGGTTCTGGCATGATATCATTTTCATACCAAAATAATGATTGCTTCTATACGGTCTCCCGATGCTGGATCAAGGCTTCTATATCTGAAATTAGGCTGGTCACCTCTTATTGAGCTTATCACCCCTGTCCATGTTAACAAACCTTCTAGACTTCTGTTATCTTTTTCCTGCTTTCAGCAGCACTGGGCACAACTGGGAGACTTCCTGTTTCTTAAAACATTAAAAGCTTTCCACCCTTCTTTCTTTCTGTTCTTTCTTTGGTGCGGGGGATTGAACCTGAGACACATGGCCAACCCCCCCTCCCCTCACTGGGGGATTCTAGGCAGGTGCTTTACCCCTGAGCCACTGCACCCACCACCACTTCTTTTGCCCTGTAAGAGGACCTGCCTTTCATTTCAGCCTACCCCCCAGGTCACTGCCTCTCGTAGAGATGACTTAAATGTTCCTAAATTTCTGACCTGAGTCATAACTCTACCCACATTACCTTTCAAAGCTCTATCCCATTCTGTGGCATTAAATGTCTTCTGTTTGCTGATGTTACCCAAACTTGTATTCCCAGCTCTGCCCTCTTCACCACTCTCATCATGACCAGCCACCTGATACCCTGACTTGGATTTCCAGAAGCATCGCAACTGGGCACGGTCAAAAGAGAACGCTTGGTTCCTCCTATCTAAAATCTTCTATTCAGTATTCAACGGTGCAATTTCTAACCCAGATTTATTTCTTCTTTTTACCTTGATTTCTTGGTGTTTCCTCACCTCCCCCCTCCCTGCAAGATCTAGCTCGCCACCACTGTAGACACAGTCTGTAAAATTCCATGCCCCTAATCCTTGCTTCCCTTTTGATTTGTTTGTTGGTTGGTTGGTTTTTGTTGATACAGGGTCTCATGTAGCTGGCTTGGACTTACACATTATACCTACTTAAGTTTCTGGAGGGCTGGGGTTTTTAGGTATGGACCAGCATTCCTAGCCCCTGCTTTTCTTTTTTCTTTTTCTTTCTTTTTTTTTTTGGTTTTTCAAGGCAGGGTTTCTCTGTGTAGCCTTGGCTGTCCTAGACTCACTTTGTAGACCAAGCTGGCCTCAAACTCAAAGCGATCCACCCGCCTTTGCCTCCTGAGTGCTGGGATTAAAGGCACATGCCACTACACCTGGCTCTTTCTTGTTTAAACACTTTTCATTATGTGTATGTGGGTGGGGAAGGTATATGCACATGAATTCAAGTGCCCACAGAGGTCAGAGATTCCCACTGGAGCTGGGGTTACAGGCGATTGTAAACCACTTGATAAGGGCACTGGGAATTGAACTCGGGTCCTCAGGAAGAGCAGTATGTGCTCTTAGCATTGAGCCATCTCTTCAGTTTCCTCCTCCTCCTTCTAATCTTCTTCTTCTTCTTTCGAAATAAAATATCTCATGTATCCCAGGCTAGCTTCTAATTCCTTCTGCGGTCAAAATTGACCTTGAGCTTTTGATGCTCCTGCCTCCGTCTGCTTGAATTCCACAAATGCTGGCACCACCACACACAGTTTATGAGTGTTGGGGATTGAAACCAGGACCTTGTGAATGCTAAACAAACAAGCACCCCACTGTCTGAGCCACACCCCTGCTTAGCCTTCATTTACGTACACATCTCTTGGAGAGGTCCAAAACCAGCAGACCTTTTGTCTACTCGCCACTTGCTATGGTTGGACTATGAAATGTCGCCCACAGGAGATATTAAGACCGTGGGAGGTGAGCCGGGCGTGGTGGCGCACGCCTTTAATCCCAGCACTCGGGAGGCAGAGGCAGGCGGATCGCTGTGAGTTCAAGGCCAGCCTGGTCTACAAAGCGAGTCCAGGACAGACAAGGCTACACAGAGAAACCCTGCCTCAAAAAGACCGTGGGAGGCAGAGGCAGGCAGATCTCTGTGAGTTCGAGGCCAGCCTGGTCTACAAAGCGAGTCTAGGACAGCCAGAGCTATTACAGAGAGAAACCCCATCTCGAAAAATAAACAACAATAACAAAAACAAAAGAAAAAAAAGAAAACAGAAAAAGAAAAAAAGTGTGGTGGCACACCTTTAACCCAAGAAGTAGAGGCAAGCCTATGTGAGTTCCAGGCCAGCCTGGTCTACACAGTGATACCTTGTCTCCAAATAAAATAGAAAATGTAAAAGACAATAGACCATTGCTGTATGCCTCATGATCTTACCTGTCTCTGTTTCTCTGAGGTTTAGGTTTTCTGTTCCTGTTTTGTGTCTTTGCAACATCTTCTTTGGTTGCCAAACTTTCATCTGCCACTCTGTTTTCCCCCTCTCCCCTCTCAGAATCACCTTTGTCTTTGCCTTTTAACTTTGAAGCCCACCTGATTTTGATCTCTTCTGCCCTCCCTCCCACACGCTCCCCCAATCTCTCTCTTCCTCCTGGCTACCCCACCACCTCCCTTTCGCGCAGGATTTGACCTTTGGACTACAGATCCCAGCATGCCTCAGAACAGAAGTGTCTCCCTAACCTCTCACAATCCCTAGTCACCCTCCCTACATTACACTTCCTAGCGTGGTCTCTTTCTGAACTGACCTCACAGATTTCCTCCAATGTCCCTGACTCAACCTCCCACCTTCTAGTTCTTCCACCTGAGCCCCAGAAGCAAATCTCTCTCCTGTTTTGGGGGACAGTATTAAACATAAGCTGGCCTCGGTCTCACTGTATAGCTGAGGGATGGCAAGCATTCATTACCACGTCTACTTTATACAGTGCTGAGGATTGAACCCAGACCCTCATAGATGCTTGACAAGCACTCACCCGACTAAGCTGTTCTCAGTTCTTCGTGTTTCCTGTTGTTTCAGCCTCAGATTTACAATCTTCCTGCCTTGGCCTCCCAAGCACTAAAATTACACCGGTCAGAAGGGTTCCTAAAAGCACAATTCTCATGCCCAGCCCCCCAGGCTTGCTTTCCTCAGTCTACTCCTGCTGTTCCATGCTGCCACTACTGGTACCATCAAGAACCACTTCTTCCCTCATGGCCTCTGAGGTTGCTTTCCCTTCCGCTTGGAAGCCCTTTGAGGCAGGGCAGAAAGGAAAGCATGTTTAATCTCCAGTATCACTGTCTAACGGGCTGGTATGCAAACCAGTTAAGGGCTGCACTGCCTGCTGAGTGACTGTCAAGCCACTCCCCTTGTGTGTACCCTAAAACCCCTACCCAGTTCAGCTCCACTGTCATCTCCTCTCACTCCCCTTAGAAGGCAACCAGGCCCCTCCACCTAGAGCCCTTAAGGGCACCGTGAAGGCTCTGGTGCGTAGGCCCACTACCTCACCTCCCAACTTTACACTTGGATTTCAGCATCCTAGAATCACTGTCCTTGTCACCTCTTCCCCCACCACCACCACGTGTACATCCTGCTGTTTTGCTTCTCTGGATTTTCTCCCAAATTGCCTTTATCTTCATCAGCACATACCAGACACCTGCTGGTCCTTTTAAAACCCAGACATCACATACTCTGGGATGTTTCAGTTCCTCCTGCACTGGGGGGAGGGGGAGGGTTGGCAGCTGGTCACTCTGTCCTGTGTTCTCGGGTGACCACTGTGACCCTGACAGAGCACTCACTGCCCTGCCTGGATTGTATGCTTCTGACGCTGAAAGCGGTGATCTGTCTCCCCATATGCCAACTCACACAGCACAGAATGCTAGTAGTTGCTTAGGAGTTTAGGTGAGTGGTTGAATGAACAGAAGACAGACCCAACTGCCAGAGTCCAATGAACCAGATGCCGTGCCTGAGATCCAGAGTTTGCCTAAGGGCGTTTTGCCTCCCGCAAGGGGCCTCTGCCTCTTAACTCTTACCTCAGAGTTCCTGTCTTTGTGTTCCGTCTGTGTATTAAGCCACTTTGTGGTCCTTTTACTGACATAATAAATTCTCAGTTTCCAACAAGTCTGTCTCCAGGCTCCCTGCCCAACCATACCTGACTCAGTACACTTCAGCACATCCTGGGAGCTTCTTCCTGTCTCGGGAACTTGGCATGTTAAATTTTCTGCCTGGCACACCTCACCCCAGGTTTGACTAGCTAGTACCTTTTTTTTTTTGGACAGTATAGTTGGCTGCTCACCCCACCCCCAAAATGAGTTAATTACCTCTTCCTGTGGCATTTCAGACCTCCACCCCCATTATGTGCCTTTATAATTTTTTTTTTCTTAAGGTGCATTGGTGTTTTGCCTGCATGTATGTCTGTGTGAGGGTGTCAGACTTTGGAGTTATAGACAGTTGTGAGCTGCCATGTGGGTGCTGGGAATTTAAACCGGGTCCTCCCTAAGTCTCCAGCCAGTCGTGTGCCTTTTTTAAAATGCAAGATTCTCCTAGTCCAGGCTGGCCCAAATTTCAATAATCAGCGCAGGACGACCTTGAACTTCTGGCCGTGCTTTCACCTTCCACCTCCCAAGTGCTGTAATTACAGATGTGCCCCCAACTACACCCAGTTTATGCAATGGTGGGGATGGAACCGCAGGGCTTGTGTTAGGCAAGTGGTCTACAAAGTGAGCTACGGCCCCAGTGGGCCTTTACATTTCTAAGTGTCATTTACTGGATACATACATGACTCTGGGACTAATGGTCATCTCACGTACAAGATGGCAAACTCTCTGAAGACGCTAGGGACCCTGTTTTCTTCCCTACTGATTGTTCAACAGTGAGTACAATGCCTAGTGGTTATGCGCGCGCGCACACACACACATAGAATTTCCAGGAATGGACGAACGGATGCGCCTGTGTTTATGTCCTCTCCTCCCTAGCACCACCTTCTGTACCATCACCTGGTACACAGTTGGTGCATAATAAGCCCTTGTCGAAAGATGAATGAAAAAGTGAACTAAATGTCAGCGCGTCCCTTTGGCCTTTGCCTTCTGCTGGCCTGTCCCTTTATACAGAACATGTGTGTATATATGGTTGTAGATGTAACTCTATATTCGTGTGTTATGGAGCCCCTCTCCAGGAGTTGGGCTGGGCTGGGCTGGGAGTCCCTCCCCTTCCCCCCCGCCCCGCCCCCACATGCACACAGCAAAACATTTAAAATGAAAACATCTCAAAACTGCAAAAAACACCACGGCCCTCCCTCCCGCCCCTGAAATCCCCCCCACACACAAAAATAAAAGACAGTGCTCCAACGCCGGAGCCCCTTTTCCCGTCCCGTCCCCCTCCCCAAGGGTCCCTGCTTCTGAGCGTGACGGGGCTCCCCACGCCCAGGGGGATAGAGGGTACAAAGGGGTGCGGGGAGGGGCTAGAAGGCCCAGCGGTGTCCAGCGCGCTTGCGGGGATAGAACTTGGGGGGGCATTCCGATCCGGCGGCCTCGTTGCACGCGCGCCCGCGCACGCGCCCCGGACTTGCCCCCCCAGCTCCTCGCGAGGGCGCGTACCCCCTACACGGGCGTGGTTTTCCTGTTGAGAGTATTGGTGTTGGACGCGGCGGCCTCTTTGGACAGGGTCCCCGGAGCGGGCGCTGCAGGAGCGGGCGGCGCGGGTGCGGGCGCAGCGGGCGGCCCGGTAACCGTGACCGTGACGCCGGACGCCGCCTCCTTGGGGAAGGCGTTGTGCAGCGTGAGGAAGCCCGCTGCGCTCCCGCGGTCCCGCTCGGAGCCCGCCCCGCCGGCCCCCGCGGCCCCGGCCGCCCCGCCATAGGCGCCCACGCCGCCGCCGCCGGCCCCGGCCCCAGCCAGCCCGGCAGCCATGCTGCCCTTGGACGGGTCGCGGCTGAGCGTGTACATGGAGATGTCCGTGGAGGCGAAGCCCGGGCCCCCGGGGCCACCGGGAGACGCATCCCGCGACGGCGACGCCTCGCTGGAGCCTCGGGAGCTGGAGCGGGAGCGGCGGCGGTAGCGGAAGCGGTAACTGGGCAGACGGAGGATGGCCGAGGGGCCGCTCCCGCCACTGCCGCCCGCGCCGCCGCCGGCCTTGAGCAGGTCCGAGCGAGATTGGCAGTGCGCCTCGCGGCTGCGCTCGATGTAGATGTTGACGGCCAGCACGCCGATCACCTCGGCCAGGATAAAGGACAGCCCGCCGAAGTAGAAGGACCAGCCGTAGGAGTAGTGGTTTTTCTTCTCCTCGTCCCTCTTGGGGCCCGGTTCGCCCGCGTTGGCCGATATGTACACGATCACCCCGATGATGTTGCTCAGGCCTGCATGGAGACGGTTATGTGGGAGCCACGAGGCCGTGGCCGCCTTAAACCCCCAAGTGTCTAAGCCAGGTCTCCAAATGGGCTAAGTTCCATCCTAGGAATCTAACCTCTGAGACGTACTCGGCTAAAAACTACTTCAGGAGTCAGGAATCTTAAGTCCCGCCCACTTAGTCTAAACTCCACCCCATTGTCCTAAACTTTGCTTAGGAATCTAAGCCCTGCCCCATTGGCCTAAACCCTACCCAGCAGTCTAAGCCCTGCTCGCTAAACTCCACCCAAGAGTTTAAGCCCCAACTGGACCTCTAAGTAGTTTAAGTACCACTCCAACAACCCCGCCTCCAATAGTCAAAACCCCAGCAGAGGAATCCAAGCTTGGTTCCCATTGGTGTAAAAGCCATCTTTGGGAATCTAAGTCCCATCCTCGCTGGTCTAAACCACACTTCAGAACTCTAAGCCCCTCCTCCACTGATAGAAATACTTGCCTTTGAGATCTAGCCTCTGCCCTTTGTGTTAGCTCCATCCTTTAGCTAACCTTGTCGGCCCTTCTCTTAGCCGGCCCAGACCCTCTCTCAGTTCCATAGGCCTCACCTATATGTGTCTAATTTGCATCCCTGTGTGATCCAGGCCTTGTGTCTTAATAGCCTTGACTCCTCCCCCAAGTAGGTGATACCCAGGCAGTCCAGGCTCTGCCCTTTCTTGGTGAGCCTCCATTGTGCAATGTCACTCCATTGTGGGAGTGAAGTAGTCCCAGACTCGGTTTACAGTTCCTGTCTAAAGTATAAACCCCTATTTTCGACAGGTCTCCCGCTCGGCTCCTTTTTGCTGCTAATGGTGTAATTCCACTTTGAAGTCTCCCTCCCTCCCTCCCTCCCTTCCTCTCTCTCTCTCTCTCTGTTTGTCGAGACAGGGTTTCTCTGTGTTAGCCTTGGCTTCCTGGAGTCCCTTTGTAGACCAGGCTGGCCTCGAACTCACAGCGATCCACCTGCCTCTGCCTCCCAAGGGCTGGGATTTAAGGTGTGTGCCACCAGCGCCTGGCAGTACTTTGAAGTCTCTAGGCTCTGTCCATTGCTGACCTAACTCTCCCTGCACAGCGGGGTCCTAGCCCAGGTCATCTAGCCTAGTTTGCCGTCATTAGACTAGATTACCCTTCTGCTCCAGGCCTTGTAGGTATAGGCTAGATTTCCACCCTGCCACACACCTCTCCCTGACCTATACAGCCTCTCCCCAGTACAGGTCCAGACCACTTCTCCCACATCATATAACCTGCTATTTAAATGTGTTAAAACTCCCTTCTAGGAGTCTAAGCCCCATCTTCACTAATCTCCCCATGCCCACTGGTCTGAACCATCCGGCAGAATCTAAGCAAGGCTCACTTCCACCTGCTTAAACTACATCCCTTGTGAGGAACGGGAGACTTCTGCTTTCTAGCCCTATCTTTCCCTTAATGAGTGTGTCTTGTGTCTGCTAGACACAGGTTTGGGGTTTGTCTGGGTCTTTTTTTTTGGGGGGGGGAGGATGTTCTTTGAGATTTCTCACAAGGCCTAGGCAGACCTCAAGCTCTCTAAGTAGCCAAGGATGCCCCTGACCTTCTGATCCTCCTGGATTCTATGCAGGCACCACTACATCAGGTTTATGCTTGGCTGAGAGTGTGCATTCAGTCACATCCACAACCCAAGGCCGTAGCTCTTTGTGGTAACCAACTAACGCAACATCTGGCCTTGCACAATCTCTCTCCTTTTGGCTTTTCCAGAAAATGGCCTTCCACCTCAAATAGACAAAGCCTAGCCTTCCGCACCCGGAGCCTTCAGTTTCCTTTTCCTGGGTCTAGGGCAGTGGTTCTCAACCTTCCTAATGCTGAGACCCTTTAATCCAGTTCCTGGTGTTGTAGTGACCCCTCCCCCCCAACCATAAAACTATTTTTGTGGCTGCTTCATAACTGTAATTTTGCTACTGTTGTGACTTGTAATGTAAATATCTGATATGTGACCCCTGTGAAAGGGTGAACACCAACCCCAAGGGGGTTGCGACTCACAGGTTGAGAACCTTTGGCTTAGAGGGGTTTTAAGGACCTGCCTCTTTTAGGGACTAGGCGACCGCCGCCCTCCCCCCGCCCCCCCCCCACCCCAACCCCCAGCCTTCAATGCCTAGCTTCCTAAAAGCCACTCCCACCTCCCTATCCTTAGACTCCAAGTGTCTCAGGTTCCCTCCCTCTTCCCAGACGCCTCCCCTTACAGTCTCTAGGGTAGCTGGGGAAACTCCTTGCCTCCCACTTCACTCACAGACACCAGTCTATGCAGGCTGAAAGACTAAACCTAAACCTTAGCCAGGCGGAGGTGGTGCAGCTCCAGAAGAGCCTAGAAAAAGCTCCAGTCCCCAGGGGGCGCTTGGGGCAGGCCCGCTTTGCAGTCGCACGCGCACAGGCACGGGCAGACATGCACGCGCGTCCGTGGGGGGGGGGGTAGGGCCGCCGCCCCTTCCCTCTTCCTCTCACCTGCTGCCACGAACAGGATCCCTGCGCCCAGGATGATGTTTCTTTTGGACTTGTAGACGCGGGAGGCAGCCACGCACACGCCCCCGAGCAGCAGTAGGATGGCGCTCAGGATAGGGAAGATGCTGGAGGCCCGGACCACTCCTGAGGGAAAGAAAGGAGAGAGAGAACGGGAGGAGAGAGCGAGGGCGGTCAGGCGGGCCACTGCGTCCTGGGCCCACCGCGCCTCCTGCCTGCTTCCCTCTCCACTTAGCTAAATTTAGTTCTCTAATTCTACCATTCTAGTTCTTTTTTGGCTCATTTCCCCTCCTGATCTTAAAGTTTCTTTCTTTGATTTTTCCCCCCATCTCCTCTCCTTTCTCTCTGCGTCTTTATCACATTTCTCCCTTGCCTTCATCCCTGTCTCCCTCCTAGCGTGTTCACCCTTCCCCTCCTCCCTCCTTTTTCTTTATCCCTCTCACTCCCTTTCCACTAATGCCTCGACAATCAGATTCCATGATTTCTGAGCCCCGTTAAAGCAGCCAATCATCATTAAGGCTTTGCCACGTTCCCAGGATAACAGCCCAATCGCACCACAAGCTTCTCCACGGGAGTAGTCAGTCTCGGCCACAGATTGCCCGACTCCGGCAGTAGCCAATCTACAACCCTTTGCTACACAAAGTTGCCGGGCCATAGACATCCATCCAGCCTATCACCACCCAGGATTCCCCTCCGTTCCGCCCCGGTCTGCCCCTCTGGGCCGCGGAGCGAGCATCTAGACTTGGATTGGCTGGGAAATTAATCAAGCTCCGCCCAATCCCTTCCTCCGTCCCTCTCCTTCCAAGTATCCGCAGCATCCTTGCTGATCCCACCCGGGTCCTCGAACCCCCACGTACGGAGTAGGTACTCTGCGCTGTCGTGGTCGTAGTCCGTGTCTTCCGGGAAGTGGTTGATCTTCACGCAGACACCTCTTTTCAGTCCTAGAAAGGGGATGGGGACGGTGGGCGTCTTCAGAGTTAGGGGAGGGGCAACCCTAGTGTTCTGGGAAGGGAAGACCCTTCTCTACTCGAATGCATGTTCTTGTCCAACCTCACCCCCGCCACCGCGTTCTTTTTGGGCTAGGTAGGAATCCTAGTACCCCAGTTGATGTATGGGTAACCTTTGCACCCTTTAGGTCTGTTTCTCACCTGTGTTAAGGATGTGTGTGTGTGTGTGTGTGTGTGTGTTTAATGAAGGGGGGGGGGGGGGGGGGGGGTAGATCTAGGAAAGGGCAGGGGTGTGGACCAAGGTGTAATCCAGTATTAACTACGCCAGAGGTAGGAACAAGAGGATGGGAGGTTCAAGGCCACTGGGCTACACAGAGTTCTGAGACCAACCTGGGACGCTTAAGAGTAGAAAAGGGGAGGGAAAACGAAAACACCTCGGAGGCTGACATCCTTCCAAAGACCCACTATTAGAGACCTTTGCTCTCCGTTTGTGTGGCTTCCCCCCCCCCGCCCCCCGCAAGGAAGTCCATGTTGGCCGCCGCCATGTCGAGGCATCCTTCTACCCTAAGCTTGTTGAGAAGATTGAAAAATGCATGGAAAAACCAGGGACCGCGAAAACAACTGCATTTCCTGAGAACCCAAAGATTATCTTGCAGTGTCACCCTTTCCTCTCTCCGATCCTCGGGCTCCCACCCGGCTAGAACCTATCTATCTCATTTCTGGGAACAGGTTCTGTTTGACTGCCCGAGGCACACAGCTGAAGAGAAAAAAAGAAAAGAAAAGAAAACTGCATAAGAACATTTATTCTCAACTCCAAGCTCCCTCCAACCTGTGGGTCTTTGCAGATGTGATAGTTACTCTGAAGAGACAATTCAAGGGCATACACACAAACTGGACCAGTTCCCTCTTCTAGGGCTAACAGTTCCCTCGGCTGTGCCTTGTACTGCGTGCATCAGAGAGACTTTTTAGAAAGTTCTTTATTCTCCTGAATAAAGTTCTGAGTTCCTACGGTCTGACACCGTGTATCCCTACCTTGTGTATCCCTACCATTGCATGGCTCAGTGCCTGGCTTCCAGGATGCCTCGAGGGAGGGAGGGAGGGAGGGAGGGAGGGAGGGAGGGAGGGAGGGAG
>OU015759.1:4631248-4647178 GCA_907169655.1 Acomys percivali | reverse complement strand
CACACACACACACACACACACACACACACACACACACACACACACACCTGCACCTTGTAGGACCACTGCTCAGGAAAGGATGACCCATATGTCTCCAATTTTGCCTCCAGTAGCTCTCCAACTTAGGAGCCACGCTGTCAGCTGGAGATACAGTTGGTAGGTGTTGGCCTCGCATACATTAAAAACCCAGGTTTGATTCCCAAGCACAATATAAACGGGGCATGGTACTAAATGCCTGTAATGCCTGCCTTGGGAGGTAGAGGCAGGAGGGTCAGTTCAAGGATATCCTTGGCTACATAGCAAGTTGGAGGCCAGCCTGGGCTACTTGAGACCGCGGTTTGTGTTTTTTAGTTTTTTCTTTTCTTTTCTTTTCTTTCTTTCTTTCTTTCTTTCTTTTTTTTTTTTTTCCTCCTCTTTGGCAGGATAACTCCCTCCCTCCAAATTCCTGTTTCTGTCACTCAATGACACTGGGCATTTCTCCTATAATTTTCTCTACTTAGGAAAAATAAATCCCTCTATCTCCCCTTAACTTAAGCAAACAAACAAAAGTCTTCCCAAGTGACCCTCACTATTCACAGGAGCACAGTATCCCCTCCATGGCCCCAACACTTCCACGGTTTCCTCTATTTGGGCCTCTCTTCTCTCTCAGCCTTTGTGTCTCGGGAACTGGCTTAACACCTCGGATACATCTTCAAAAGTGCCAGGGGATTAAATAAAAACCTGGTTATCTGGACTCCTTCCTAACTGAGAAACCCCAAAACTTAATGGGTCCGAGAAATGGTCAAGACCCTTGGGCAGTTTCCAAATCCCCTAGATTTGGAAGACTTGTACCCCCACCTCCACCATTCGGCCCCCTACTGTCGCTCCTGCATCCTCCGTGGCTCATTCATCCATCTCATTTCCAACACCAGTGACCCGTTATGTTTCTGACTCAAAGAAAACTCCTCGCTCTCCGGTCTTGCTTAAAAGTATTTGGAACCTGGCCTCTGTTCCCCCTACAACTCACACAAGCTCACCATCCCTTTTGCTTTCTCTTCCATTAAGAAAATTTCGCTCTGTGAGCTCCACAAGGTTCTGTACCCACGGCAATTGCTTCTCCAGACCCCAGCCTCCTCCCATTCACAAATGTCCTCCTAATATCCAACCTGTCCAAAAACATAACCACCCTCCCCTGTTCTGCCCAGCATGCCTTGGCTCTTACTGTCCACAGAGATGCTTCACCACAACCTCAGTAATCTACACCACAAGGGATCCCCCAAGTCCAGATCCTCCCAGGTGACTCTGTACCCCACACTCTCTTCCACGTATTAGAACATGCCCTCTCAACTTTTTTTTTTTTTTAAACATCATAGAGAATCCCTTTCCCTTTTGCCTATTTCTTCCACCCACCACAGCTTCCAGCATCTCCTTCACTTAGGAAAATCCCCTCTGAAGAAGGCATGGCAGGCTTCTCTGGAGCATCCTTGGCCCCTTCCCCATAACAATTTCACCTGTGCAAGAACTTAACCCCCACCAACTCCAAAATAAGAGAGAAAAAAAAAAAAAAAAGACAGAAAGCAAGCTACAAAAAAACTACAACTACAACTCAGGGATAACTCATTCCCTGCCCATTCACTTCTATGCTCTACGAGACCCCACCATAGTGCCTCTTCCTGCCGTGTGTTTCCCTCACCTGTTTCAACCTCTTCCCTTCACTTCTTCTCCAAACCCCCCTGTAGGAAAGCGTCTGAAAGCTCCGAGGACAAAAGGCATCCACTAGAAACCCCGGGTCCTAGTACAGGGTGACCTTGGCCTCCCCAGTTTCCTCTCTGGCTCCACCGCCCCCACCAGCTGGCCCTGGACTGGGTCTGCTCCTAGGAGGGGGGATGTTGAGAAAGGTTGTCTATGGGGGGTGTCTCCATGGCAACGGGGCCTAGTGCCCCACACGTGTGCTCCTGCCCACACACACACACACACACACACACACACACACACACACACACACTGCCCCTTCCTGGGCCCATTGTCGGCTTTCTAATTTTCCAGGCTGGCCCCTGACCCAAACTGAGTTTCTCTCTTCCTGCCTCTGGACATGCCGGTGCCCCTCACCACTACCACAGCAGCCACCTCCACTGTCTTAACAAATTGTTCCTTCCACACACATGAGCTCTGACCCCAACATCTACCTTTTACCCATGCCTAGTGGGCCCTACAACCTGGGAGAGAAGGAAAAGGGACCGGTAGGGACTTCCCCCCACCACCACCAATAAAGATTTTAAGAGCTTTTCATTTTTGTCCATTTGAGAGACAATCTGTTTGGCTTTGGGGCACTCTTCCTTGAGTCCATCTGCAAAGGAGAAAGGAATAAGGGACCCCCCCAATTCTAAAGCTTATGGATAGAAGAGAAGGGGGTCACAGTCTTCCATTTGAGGGGCTAGCTTACCCCCCCCCCCAGAATCAAGGGGATTCACAGAACCTTAATTCTACACCCACCCACCTCCGATTAATAAAAAGATCTCTCACCTCAGTTAACGATAGGTCAACTCTCCGATGCACTGGGGAGAGACGTCCAGCCCCTGCTGCCAGCAGCCTCCCCCCCCAGAAACACCTCTGGGCTTCCAGTGCTTGCAGTTTCCCCCTCCCCCAGCAGCAAGGGACCCAGGCGTCCGACCTGGTTGAGGGGATGGAGATGAGGAGGCGTATGAAGAATGGGGGTGTAGAGTGAGGGGGAGGGGATCTGGGGTAGCTCAGAGCTTGGGCCGTCGGGACGTGAGGGGTCGGGATTAAAAAGAAGGAAAAAAAAAAGGTGAGGAGACAATTTGGTTCTCGTGTCGCTGGGTAAAGTGCGGAGCTGGAAGAGAGAAGGAGGGAGGAGGGAGGGAGGGGGAGGGGAGCTGCTGAGGGATGGGGGAGCCTCCGAAAGGAGAGGGATGTGAGGGGGGAAGGGAAGTGGTTGGGGAACAGGGTCTGAGTGGCAGAAGGAAGCTGAGGAAGAAGAGAAGCAGACCAGAGAGGGAGGGAGACGGAAAGAGAGAGACGAGGAGAATCGGAAAGACAGAGAGAGACCCAAAGACTGAGAACAGAGGTGGGGGAGGGAAGAATTTGGGGGAGGCAGTGACTGGTAACAGAAGGAAGTTCAGGAGACACAGAGAGAGAGAGATCCAGAGAGAGAAGGGGACAGAAGCAGGAAAAGATGCAAAGAGAGAGCAGCAAGAAGAGAAGGGAGAAATAGAGGGGTAGGGGGAAGCTAGGGGAGGGTGTGGGGAAGGGAGAGGAAGAGGGGGTCGGGGTCTGGGCAAGAGAAGGGAATAGGAATAAGAGATAGTCATCCAGAGGAAAGGGAGGAGAAGCAGGTGGGAAGAGAGACACTAGGAAGAAGGGAAGAGGGAAAGAAACAGGGGAAAGGGAGGACGAAATTGGGGATGGGGGCAAGGAAGAGAGAGAGAGAGAGGGGGAGAGAGAGAGAGAGAGAGAGAGAGAGAGAGAGAGAGAGAGAGAGAGAGAGAGAGAGAGATTGATTGTGGGAAAGGAGACCAGCTCAGATGCACTAGGAGGTCAGAGATAGCGAACACCTCTGCCCCCTTCCACCCGCGCCCCCCCATTCCCCTGATCCCTACCCCCGCCCCCATTTCAAAGCCAGCACCCCCACCCCCACTAGCCTCCATCTCTTCAGCATGGCTTGCCGCCGCCACCGCCTCTTCCTGTTGTCATAGCAACAGGATCCAGGCGCCCAGCCAAGGTTGGCAGCGGCGGCCGGAAATGAGGGGAGGGCCTTTTAAAAAAGACCCCAGGAATGCTCTCTCCACCTTTTCCCCCACACCCCCCAAAAAATCAAGGGAAAGCTGAACTTCTCAGGGTCTTTCTCCCTCTCTCCCCAAGTAGCGGGGCCAAAGATTTCTTCTAAATGAACCACAATTAATTTGCAAACATAGCAAGCATTTTGCCTTTTACCAACGATTCTTTTTTTTTTCTTGGTACCCTCTGCTTCTACCGTACCCTAACGGAAAAGGAGGATGTCGTTGGTTTCTCATCAGGACAAGAATCAGGTTGGGGAGCAAAGAGGATAGATAAATGTATACAGGACTGGGCTGGAGAAGTAGGCAACAGTTGTGAACATAGCTGTCACTTTTAGAACTAACCAGTGAGTATAGGGCTAATGTGAGTTAGAAAATAGATGATTTTTAACTTTGGTCTTGGTTTGAGTTTCAGGAATGTCCCTTGGCTTCTGGGTGACCTTGGACTAAACATTTCCTGTCCTTCTAAACTCAGCCATTCTGGGGACCAAAGTTACCTTAAGATGAAAACCTGAAAAGTTGCCTCACATTTTTAAACAAACGATGTAAATTGAGCCAGATGTAGCTGCGCACATTTGTGATCTCAGGAAGGTAGGCACAGGAAGATCAGGAGTTCAAGGTCATCTTTGGCAACGTAGGGAGTTTGAGGTCAGCCCCAGCTATGTGGAAGGGGCACCCCGGCACTGTAAAAAAATCTTAAGAGCTAGCCAACCAAGGTTTGCCTCTGTCTTGGGCTAGGCAGCTGAAAAACCATTTTATCTCAAGAAATCCATTTAAAAATCCTTGTGAAGTGGGTAGACTGAGACTCTGAGATGTGTGGCCACTCACCCAAGACCACCCAGGGGATACAAGGCAAAGCTGGATTGAAGCTGCCTTTTTGCGGAGAGAGGCCAGCAGTAGGTGAGTTTCAGAGACTTTTTTTTTAATATGTGTGTGTGTGTGTTGCATATGTGAGTGAGGAAATACGTGTGCTGTAGCATTCATGTGAAGGTCAGAGGACAGCTTGCAAGAGGTGGGACTCAGGTCATCAGGTTTGCAAGGCAAATGCTTACATGGACCAAGCCATCTTGCTGAGTCTCAGAGTCATTTAAACATACCTTTACCAGGGCATTTCTCTGTCCTGGGAGTTAGCAGAGGAGGAACTGTGTTCCTCTCCACATCACTACCTGATATTTTGTATCTCTTGGTACCCAGTTTCTCAAAAATTCTACTAGTCTCTTTCTTTCTTTCTTTCTTTCTTTCTTTCTTTCTTTCTTTCTTTCTTTCTTTCTTTCTTTCTCTTATTTTTGTTTTGTTGTTTCCGTTCAGGTTTTTTTGAGACAGAGTCTCAGTTTGTAGCTCAGGCTAGCCTGGGACTCACTCTGTAGCCAAGACTGGGCTCAAACTCAAGGCAATCTTCCTGTCTCAGTGTCAACAGATATGTATGTATCTGGAGGCCAGCTTTCGTTGATACTGTTTTACCTTAGTTCATTTCCTTCCCGCCATACCCCTTGACCCGACGTGACAGGCTGGAGTTTGGAAAAGCATCCTAACACCTCTGGTTCAGGAGCAAACAAACCCTAAAAGGAAGGAAGGGGCCTGGAATCCACTTGTCAGTTCTGGGTATATTTGTTCATCCTCTTTTGCCAGGGAGAGGGCTGAAATACACACCGCAAATGACGACCGATATAAACTGAACGCTTACTTTACAGACTCAAGACCTTGCAGGCATTGGGGCCATCCGTGGGAGAAGCAATTCAGAGGTTACCCCAATTACGTTTTATTTTATTACTTATTTGTTTGTTTGCAGTGTATATGTATGCACGCATCATTGCATGTGCGTACAGGTGTGTGTGTGTGTGTGTGTGTGTGTGTGTGTGTGTGTGTGTTGGGTATCTTCCTCCCTTGCTTTCCAGCTTATATTTTGAGACAGGGTCTCTCACTGGCCTGGAGCTTGAGGAGTCTGTTAGAGTGGCTGGCCCACAGAACCCAGGCATCTTCTTGCCTCCTCTTCCCTAGCACGAGGTGATCTGTGTCCTTTGCCACACTCAGATGCTTGCATAGGTGCTGGGAATCTGAACTCAGAGAGCCT
The DNA here is from genome assembly GCA_907169655.1 of Acomys percivali. Classification (NCBI taxonomy): domain Eukaryota; kingdom Metazoa; phylum Chordata; class Mammalia; order Rodentia; family Muridae; genus Acomys; species Acomys percivali. Next base: position 4,641,334 of record OU015759.1, on the reverse strand, counting down.
CACGCTTTTGCCGCTTGCCTTTCCCTGGCTGAGTCACCTCCACAGCTTCTAGTTTTTTTGTTTATTTTTGTTTATTTTTATTTTTTAATTCATTTATTTTTAAACATTATTTATTTATACAGTATTCTGCCCACATGTGTGCCAGAGGAGGGCACCAGATCTCATTGTAGATGGTTGTGAGCCACCATGTGGTTGCTGGGAATTGAACTCATGACCTTTGGAAGAGCAGCCTCTTAACCTCTGAGCCATCTCTCCAGCCCTCGTTTATTTTTTTTAAAGGCAAGTTCTCTTGTCGTCCCAGACTGGCCAGGCATTCACTGTACAGCCGAAGATGACCTTGAGCTGCTGTCCTTCTTGTCTCTGTCCCCTGAACTTTGGGATTATGGAATTATAACAGCATACCTAGTTTTTAATCACTTAATTAATTATTTTGTTTGTTTTCTGTTCTGTGCAGTTTTTTTTTGGGGGGGGGGGCTGGGAGGAATCTGCATGCCATAATGTTTATATGCACACCAGAGGACAGCCAATGGGCGTTGGTTGGTTCTCTCTACCATGTAGATCCCAGAGATTGAGCTCAGATCATCAGGCCTGATGGCAAATGCCTTTTACCCAATGAGCCATATGAGCCCTTTTTTTCTTTTTCTTTTTCTTTCTTTCTTCTTCTTCTTTTTTTTTTTTTTTTCTTTTTTGAGAAAAGATTGGCTTTAAACTTATATCAGCTTTCCTTCCTGGGCTTCCCAAGTGCTGGGATTACAGGCATGCATCACCATGCCTAGCTTAACTACCATTTTAGAGACATGAAAACTGAAGGTAAGAAAGAGAAGCATGTCAGTCACATAGCTTGACAGCCATGTCAGCTGGCATCGAGGTTGGGTACACCAGGGTTTCCCGGCAGCCTTGGTGTGAGTGAAGTTTACCTCAGGCGCTGCTTCCTGGGGTGAGGGTGAGGGGTATATTTTAAATTGTGTGAGACTGAGCAGTAACCCTGGCTGGCACCCACTAACAGCACGGATAAGCACCCTCTGTCAAGTTGTGACAGCCAAAGTCTTTAGACACTGCCCCAAGTCCCTTGAGAGACAGAAATCAGCCAGTGAGAAATACTAACTTAAAGTAATTAGCTACTAGGGGGGAGGGGGAGGGGAGTGCCAACTTTATTTTTAATTTAAAATTAAAACCAATTTCCTAAACAAAACAGCATTGCTAGTAACTACTTTCTAAAGAAAAGAATTTAATAGTACACGAGGGATTTTAAGAAAAACAATTGAGCTAGTTATACCCCAAATTCTACTCCTTTTGGAAAAGAGCTGTTAGAAAGTTACTGTTCTAGAGTTGTGCGTTTTATCTTATGCATACGAGCGTTTGGCTTGCATCCGTGCTTGCGCACCACACCTGTGCTGGATGCTGAAAGCAGTCAGAAGACGGAGTCTGACCCCTGGAATTGGAGGCACAGATGGTTGTGAGTCACCATTTGAGTGCTGGGATTTGAACCTGGATTCTCTGCGGGAACAGGAGTCACTCAAAACCACTGTGCCGTCTCTCCAGCCCCATTGTGTGTGTGTGTGTTTGTGTGTCTGTGTGTGTGTGTGTCTGTGTGTGTGTGTCTGTGTGTGCGTGTGCACACACGTGCTTGCCAGTGCAATTGTGGACATCAAAAGAGGATGTTGGGTATCATCTATCACTGTCTATTCCTATTAGGCAGGGACTCTCCCTGTACCTGCGTGTGAGGCTTACCTGCTCTCTGCAAGCCAACAAGGTTGAGAGATTCCCCCCAGTCTCCACTCATCCTGGAGCTGAGGTTGCAGAGGCTTGCAAGACACCCAGCTTGCTGAGTAGGAGGCAGGACCTGGACTATGATGGTCATGATTGTGCAGCACACACCCTTAATAAGCACGGAGCCATCTCTTTGTCTTTGTTAATGTTTCAGATTATGTCTTTTCTTGGGGCCTGGTGTGGTAGCACTCACCTATCATCCCAGCACTCAAGAGGCACAGGAGAAAGATCTGTGTGTTGGGGGCTGGGAGGGAGGGGTCCAGGCCAGCCAGTACTATATAGCGAGAGTCCATCTCAAAAAACAGAAAAAGAAATTTTTTTCTGACTTTTTTTTTAAGGTTTATATATTTATTACTATGTATACAGTGCTCTGCCTGCGTATATATTTGCAGGCCAGAGAAGGGCGTCAGATCACATTATAGATGGTTGTAAGCCACCTTGTGGTTGCTGGGAATTGAACTCAGGACCTCTGGAAGAGCAGTCAGTGCTCTGAACTGCTGAGCCATCTCTCCAGCCCCTGATTTTTTTTTTTTTTTTTTACATTTCTAAATAATAATTATCTATGCATGTGTCTACATGATGTATTCTTTATAAGATTTTGTTTCTTTGATGGATAAGGAGTTTACTCACAAAGATCTCACTTTTTCTCCCTTTACATATAAATATTTTTACATTGCTGTTTAATTTTTATATGTTAAACAATACTTCATTAGAACATTTATTATCCTAGTGACTGAAGAGAATACATTTCATATTTATTTATTTACTTATTTTCATTTTTTATATACTTACAGAAGTTCTTTTTTGTTTTTATATTTTTTATTTTTTTTGTTTATTTATTTATATTTTGGGTTTTTTTTTTTTTTTTCAAGACAGGGTTTCTCTGTGTAGTCCTGGTTGTCCTCAGACTCACTCTGTAGACCAGGCTGGCTTGGAACTCATAGAGATCTGCCTGCCTCTGCCTAAATGCTGAGATTAAAGGTATGTGCCACCATGCCCAGCTCCCTTGAACTTTCTATGTAGGCAAGGCTAGCCTTGAATTTGTGATCCTACCGCCTCCACCTTTCCAAATGCTGGGATTACAGGTGTGCACCACCCCACCTACAATGCTGTGAACTGAAGTCACTATTTTGTGCACACTCTGCACATACTCCACCTACTGAGCCACATTCCCAGTACCTCTGATGTCCTTTAAAAAGCAAGCTGTCAGCCAGGTGTGGTGGCGCACGCCTTTAATCCCAGCACTCGGGAGACAGATGCAGGTGGATCGCTGTGAGTTCGAGGCCAGCCTGGTCTACAAAGTGAGTCAAGGACAGCCAGGGCTACACAGAGAAACCTTGGCTTGAAACAAAACAAAACAAAACAAAAAGCAAGCTATCAGGATCAGAGAGACAGCTTATCAGGTAGACACAATTGCCATCTGCCATGAAAGGCTGATGGCCTCAGTTCAACCCTCAGAACCCACGTACAAAGTCAGATGAGGTCACTCACCTCTGAAATCCTGGCACGCCTGTGGTGAAAAAGAAGACTTGCTCAGAAATTCACAGGCCAGCTAACCTGGAATATATAACAAAAGAGACCCTGTTTCAACAAGGTGGACAGGCTATCAAAATGGTGCTCGTAAAAGCACTAGATGCACAAGCCTCATGACCCGAGTTCAAGTCCCAGGACCCAGAGTAGGGGGAAAGAAACAACTCCTTAGAGTTGGCTTCTGATCTCCACATGAATATCCCCCCCACACTGATGGGGCTGAAAACCGGATTGTTTGGTTGGTTTCTCTCTCTCTCTCTCTCCCTCTCTTACAGTGTTTCTCTGTGTAACAGCTCTAGCTGTCCTGGAACTTACTCTGTAGAGCAGGCTGGCCTTGAACTCACAGAGATCCACCTGCCTCTGCCTCCCAAACGCTGGGATTAAAGGTGTGTGTGCCGCCGCCGCCGCCGCCGCCGCCGCCGCCGCCGCCACCACCACCTGGCTCTAGATAGATGTTTTAAGTTGATATGATAGATATTGATTTACATTCAGAATTTTAGATGCACCAAGATAGGAAAGATGTTTTCTTCAAGGCTGCCAAATACAAATAGCCAAAACACTAAGAATGTAACATTTATATAATTCCTGATTGTTTCATGGCTCTCCCTGCTGTAGGTAGTTTATTATATATATGTGTAGTAATATAAATGTATATGTAAAAAACTAAAAAAAAGTCATAAAAAAATAAACGGAAGGCAAACCACTAGAAGAGAAAGTGGATGCAGTATCGAAATTACGATAGTTAGCATTCACTGAATGGTTGCTACATATTAGTAAGTTTGATAATTCTTTTTCTTATTAAATATGTTTTTTTTAACCTGATAAATGGATAGATGGAAAAAAGAAATAAGGAGAGAACTGACTCTCAAAACTGTAAACTTTAACTTCCAAATGCATGTTGTGCCATGGTTGCCCGAGCGCACTCGCGTGCGCACACACAGACACACAGGCACACACACACCACACTATAGAGAAAGCCATGGTACAGAGAATTTTGATTGGCAGCAAGCAAACGAGGAACTTCTTCTGACTACAGTGAGTTCTATACAGCGTTCAGGAGCTTGGTCATCTCCCCAAGCCCAAGCTCCAGATAAGAACAAATCAATCTGTGGTTTTGGGTCTGAGAGACCCTGGGCAGATCGAGGGGCATCTTCCTCGCTCCCGATCCACAGAACCCTTTAGGGTGATCGGTAGGTGTTGTTTTAAGCTATAGGCCTTCTGCTGTTTTGACGAATGACTAATCTACCCTGTGAAGTATCACACTGTGAAGGTCACACAAGCTGCTCAACCACTATTGCTTCAACGCTGCCTTGAAACTTCCTGTTCCAACAGTCTGGCCGTATATATGAAGGTCTTGCCTGGTCTCCGTTCTGGTCCCTCGGCCCTGCTCCTCCTCAGGCTCTGCCACCAACCCAGACCACTAGCCTCTCAATGTCTTCTGTTTACATGATCCCCAAACACTCGGCAGCATCACAGCTCGCCCTGTCCCCCTCCCTCATACACTTCTGCATGGCTCCCTGTCATCCTCAGGGGGAAAATTCAGCCTCCTTAGCTGACTACTCTGTGACAAAGACATCAGCCTCCAGGCTGGCCCTTTCTCTCCTGCATCTGACACTGCACTCGCTCACCCACCAAGGGGGCCTTTGTCCACTCTTTTTGCTGTTGTTTGATTTTCAAACAGTGATTAATTCAGTTAAGGGTGTGTGTGCTGCGTGTGCAAGTCATGTTGCCACTGTGGAGGTCAGAGGACAACTTTCAAGAGAGTCAGTGCTCTGCTGGGCAGTGGTGGCGCACACCTTTAATCCCAGAACTTCGGGAGGCAGAGGCAGGCAGATCGCTGTGAGTTTGAGGCCAGCCTGGTCTACAAAGCGAGTCCAGGACAGCCAAGGCTACACAGAGAGACCCTCTGTGTCTCGAAAAACCAAAGTAAATAAATAAATAAATGAGTCAGTGTTCTCCACTATGTGGGTAAATTCAAGTCATTGGTTTTGTGGTAAGTGCCTTGACACATTGAGCCATTGCACTGGCCTTCCATCAGGCTTTTAAAAATATTATTTTTTAAAAATTATATGTAGGTGTTTCTGGAAGTGGGGTATATGTGATTTCTTCTGAGTACAGTTTCCTGCAGAGGCCAGAAGATGGCATTGGATCTCCTGGAGCTGGAATTAAAGGCAACGTTGAACCAAACTCGGATGGGCTGGAAGAGCAAAGTGCTCTTAACCACTGAATTCTCTCTCTACCTCCCTTCAATCCACTCTTTAAAAAAATTTAACCTCAGCTGGGTGGTGGTGGTGCACACCTTTAATCCCAGCACTCGGGAGGTAGAGGCAGGCGGATCTCTGAGTTCAAGGCCAGCCCGTGTCTATGGTCTCCAGGCTATTCCAGGACAGCCAGGGTTATACAGAAAAACCCTGTCTCAAAGCAAACAACCCAAAAACAAAAGAAAGATTCAAGCTCATGCTTGCTGTGGTGGTCCACACCTTTAATCCTAGCACTTTGGAGGATGAGGAATTTAAAGCTAGCACTGGTTACATGCATAGCAAATTCAAAGTCAACCTGGGCCATATAAGACCATGTTTCAAGAACAAACAGGGATAGAGACATTTCTCAGTGTTTAAGAGCACTTACTGCTCGGCCAGCCGTGGTGGCGCACGCCTTTAATCCCAGCACTCGGGAAGCAGAGGCGGGTGGATCGCTGTGAGTTCGAGGCCAGCCTGGTCTACAAACCGAGTCCAGGACAACCAAGGCTACACAGAGAAACCCTGTCTCAAAAAACCAAAACCAAAAACAAAACGGTCCAGTGAGATGGCTGAGCAGGAAAATATTCTAGGCGCCAACCCTGACAACATGAGTTCAATCCCCAAGGATGCACCGAATGAGAGAACTGACTCTCAGAATTTCTTTACCTCTGACCTCCACAGGTGTGCTGTGGTGTGCGCACCTCCCCTCGAACTAACAAACAAACAAAATATTTAAAACGGAAAAAAAAAGAGACTCAGAGGCGCACACCTTTAATCCCAGCACAAGGGAGGCCAGGGCAGAGGAATCTCTGTGAGCTTGAGGCCAGCCTGGTCTACACAGTGAGTTCAGGACAGCCCAGGACTGTTCCACAGAGAAGCCTTGTGTTAAAAAATCAGAGAGAGGGAGAAGGAGAGATTGATTCCCCTTCAAGTTCAGTGTTCTTGCTTCCAGGGAGCCTTCCTTACCTGACCTCTGCAGCCTGTGTCTGGACTTTCTGTGCTTCTAACTTGCCCTTTGCTGCCTCCAACAGCAACCAGGTACCCCACCACCCCACCTAGTGGTTGGTGTGTGTGTGGGGGGGTACCTTGCCTGTCAGCATAGTAGCTGACCAAAGACAGCAATCGGACTCACTTTGGCCCCACCCCCACAGCCAGTAGACCTCTGTTCATCAATTACGAGCAGGTGGGTGAACGAACGAACGAATGAATGAATGAAGTTGGGGGGTGAGCCGGCCTGTTCTTTGCAGTCCTCACCCTGTAGCATCAGCTCTATCCTCCCATCACCCAAAGCCTCCAGTCGCTTGCTTGCATCCTCTCCCCAGGTGTTTGTCATCAGCCACAGCTGGGGCCTTTGTGTTTCTGGAGAGGAACAGAGAGCGGCTGCGTGGCTCTCCTTCCCGCTGCAGCGGGGAAAGGCTGATGATCAGCGCTTCGAGAATGTCCTCACTCAGGGTGAAGCGGAAATGTCCCAGCTCTGGCGAGTCAGGTGGTGTGCATTGCACGTGCTGGTTTCCCCCACCCCACCCCTGCCCCCTTCTCCCCCAGGGCACCAGAGCCAATGTCTCACCTTCTCCCCACTGGACCTCTTAACCTGTGGGGGTGGGGGGAAGGTTGCCTGAGGGAGCCCCCTCTGAGTGGGACATTCCACAACTGAGATTCAAACCGGCATAGGCAAAGAGTGATGGAAGAGCCCTGGGAGGGTCCAGGAAGCGCCTGAAATCAAGTACAGGATTTTGTGAGTGTGGCTGTTCCCTACATACACTGGAAGTTTGTCGCTTTTTATCTGATTCTCGGAGGGATCTCTAATGCCTGTATTAACAACAACAACAGCAACGGCTGGAAGTGTGGCTTAGTTGGTAGAGAGGGACTGGCTAGCTTGGATGACGCCCCAGGTTTGACCCACAACACAAAATAAAGCAGGCTAGCACTTGGCAGGTAAAATTGAGAGTGTGAGAAGTTCAAGGTCACCTTTCAAATACCCAGTGAGTTTGGGATCAGTTTAGGCTACAAGAATCCTGGGGTTTTTTTTTTTGTTGTTGTTGTTGTTGTTTGTTTTAAGGATAGATAGATAGATAGATAGATAGATAGATAGATAAGAAGACAGACAGAAGACAGGTAGACAGATTGACAAATAGGTGATAGATATGGCAACAGAAAGATTGGAAGAGGCAGTGGGGAAATATAGGTGAGTGAGTAACGCCTGTGGCCAGTAATTGGAACGTCACTAAGGTTGCATGGTAGACCAGAAGAGTCTTAGCTGCGGACGGAGGGTAATGCCTACTAACATGTTCGCAGGATCCCTATCGATGCCAGTCTGCCATCTTAACTTGTACAGATATCACTTTGTCGTCCCCTGGAGGCAAAACCATCCCAGGTGAGAGTCACTGACCTAGAAGAAGAAACTGCTGAATGGTGACATCATCTGAGGAGGTAGCTGAGACTAAAAAGAATTTTTTAAAAAGGAAAGTAATTTTGTTTATCTTTCATTTTCATTATTTTATTTATTTATTTATTTATTTTGGTACCGGAAGTCAGACCCAGAACCTTGTATATGCTTGGTGATTGTTCTACTGCTGAGCCATATCTGGAGCCCGTCACTTATTTATACTAGGCTTTAACCATGCCCTCAGTCCCTCAATAGCAGATTCCAGGCACTCCACCCCAAGCAAAGAACATTAAAAAAAAAATCTTACCTTTATAGCCTTCTCTGTTCCTGAAACAGTAATAATAATAATTAATAGTAAAAACAATAAATGTTATTAATTATTATTTCTATTTAAGTGTATGTATGCGTCTTTGTATGTTAAGTGTAGTACCCTTAGGGGCCAGAAGAGAGCTCCAGGCAGGGCGTGGTGGCGCTCACCTTTCATCCCAGCACTGGGGGGCGGGGGGGGGAAGGAAGGCAGAGGCAGTGGAATCGCTGTGAGTTCGAGGCCAGCCTGGTCTACAGAATGAGTCCAGGACAGCCAAGGCTACACAGAGAGGCTTTGTTTCGAAAAACTGAAAAAGAAAAACTTAAAAAAAAAAATAAGAGAGCACCAGATCTCCCTGACGTTAAAGTTACAGGCAATGAGCCAGGCAGTGGATGCTGGGGACCCTACTCTGTCCTCTGAAAGGGCACTCTTAACAGCTGAGCTCTCTCAAGCCCTGAAAATGTCTTTTTTTTTTTTTTTTGTAAATATTTATTTTTGTTTAATGTACATATATGAGTGTTTATTCACATTTAACGTATGTGTCAGAAGCCAGAAGAGGGTGTCAAATCCCTTAGAGGGTTATGAGTGCTGAGAATGACACGCTGGTCCTTATGACTGAGCAGTAAGCACTGTTAACCACAGAGCCAGAAAATTCTGCATGCGTGCCAGTACGTATGCGTGTGGAGGTCAAAGGACAACCTCAGGTATGTACCTGAGGGTAATGTGTACCTATTTTCCCTTTTGGGATTTATTTATTTTATTTCTATGAGTGTTTTGCCTACATGCATGTATGTGTGCCATGTGTGTGCCTGGTGCCCTCAGAAGTTAGAAGAGGGTGCCACATTCCTCTGGAGCTGGAGCTACAGATGTTTGTGAGCCACCATGTAGGTGCTGGGAGGCAAACACTGTTCTCTCACAAAAGCAGGGGGAGGGGTGCTCTTAACTGCAGAGCTATCTCTCCAGCCCCAGGATTTCAAGTTTGACGCTAGCCCAGGCTATTCCGCAAGTTTCCATGCAGCCTAGACTCCACAGTAAGATACTGTCTTAGCAAATAATTAGACCACAGCGTGCTTACATAAGCAACTTGCTTTAGTGAAAAATCTCTAGGGGGTTTCAAAACGAAAGAAGCATACAGAGACGCATTATAAAATCTCCTCAACTTCTGTCCTAACAGGAGACAGGGCATGGGGTGGGGCGTGGGGAGGGCGGCTGTGGTGGTGCAGGCAGATCTGCCCAGCCACATGGAAGAATAGGTGGACCCATAGCAAACTTGAGGCCAGCCTGGGCTACTGGGTGAGTTCAAGGCAATCCTGTGCAGATTAGTGACACTGTGACTCAAAAGAAAAATTCAAAGAGAACTAAAGAAACAGCTTCTGAGGCAGAGCCCTTGCCTAGTATGTGTGGGAGCCTCAGTTCCTAAGTGGAGTCCTGTTTCTTCATTCCGGTATCTTCATACTGGTCCTGACACTGCTGTATTCTGTTTCATAAGGAAATAGTAATATAAAGGGGAAATTAATTCATTTAGATCCTGTTCTTTCTTTCTTTCTATCTGTCTGTCTATCTATCTTTGCTTTCTTAAATTTTTAAAAATATTTATTTATTATTATGTATACAGTGCTCTATCTGCATGTGCACCTGCAGACCAGAAGAGGGCATCAGATCACATTCATTATAGATGGTTGTGAGCCACCATGTGGGTGCTGGGAATTGAACTCAGGTCCTCTTGAAGAGCAGTCAGTGCTCTTAACCGCTGAGCCATTTCTCCAGCTCCCTGCTTTCTTAAATTTTAAAAAAGATTTTAGTGAGTGTGTGTGTGTGTGTGTGTGTGTGTGTGTGTGTGTGTGTGTGTGTGT
>OU015759.1:4618563-4631238 GCA_907169655.1 Acomys percivali | reverse complement strand
TGTGTGTGTGTGTGTGTGTGTGTGTGTGTGTGTGTGTGTGTGTGTGTACTGTGCCTGAGGAGTCCCGAAGAGGGCATTAGAATGCCTGGAGTTATAAGCTTGACTGTTGTGTGGTGCTGGGAACTGAACTCTGGTCCTCTGGAAGAGCAGTATTTTCTCTTAGCCACTGAGCAATTTCTTCAGCCCATAAATATCTTATTACTGCTGCTGCTGCTGCTGCTACTGCTACTACTGTTGCTGTTCATACAGGGGTGGGCACATGGAGGTTGGAAGACAACTTTTAAGACTCAGCTCCTAGCCGGGCGTGGTGGCACACGCCTTTAATCCCAGCACTCAGGAGGCAGAGGTGGGTGGATCGCTGTGAGTTCGAGGCCAGCCTGGTCTACAAAGTGAGTCCAGGACAGCCAAGGCTACACAGAGAAACCCTGTCTCAAAAAACCAAAAAAAAAAAAAAGACTCAGCTCCTTCCCACCATGTGGGTTCTGGAAACTGATCTCAAGCCTTTAGGCTTGTGATGCAAGAGCCTTTACCTAACTCCAAAGTGCTTTTGTCGGTGTTGGTGTGTGTGTGTTTGGGGGGGGGGGTGTTTGGTGTGGTGTGTGTATGCAGTATCTGTGTGTGTGTTTGGGTATGTGTGTAGAGTGTGTGTGTGTGTGTGTGTGTGTGTGTGTGTGTGTGTGTGTCTAGATAGTCTCTATTTCAAACTAGCCTCAAACTCCAAGTATACCTCTGGCCTAGGACTCCTTGGTCCTCCAGCATCTTACCTCCGGAGCGCTTGGGTTATATGGATGTGCGCTACCACACTCAGCTCCTTTCACTGGTATGACTTTGAACTCATAATCCTTCTGCCTCCATATTCTGAGTCTTGCAGCTTTTTAAACAGGTCCCAGAAATCCCCAGTGTCTCTGGGTCACAATCTGAGGACCTCTAATGTGTGACACTCTTCTGTAAATAACACTGTGTGAAGACAGGTCACAGAGAGAAGCATTGGCTTCCCCGAAATATGAAGTCATACCCTTTCATGGGGGAGTAGTCCGGGCTCAGGGATCCCCAGGATTCCATTTTTCGAGTGGTGATTTTTCTAGCTGTGTGACGAGGAGAAAGTTAATTAACCTCTCCATGCCCCAGGATCTCATTTACAAAATGAGATGGTAATAAGTGCCAAACCTCCCCGGGTTATGGGACATAAATGACTTAAAGCAAAGTGGCCAGTGACAGGAAGCACTTGCTAAATTATGCAACTGATTTATGCAAACTATTGTTATTAAGTGGCCTTGGAAAATAGTCAAGAAGGGTTATATAACTGATATGAAACTGGCTCCCTTCCACATGGGTAGCTGGAAGGTGGAGAACTCTGTGTCTTCTGTGATGACTATTATATAAAATGCACACATATGTGTGTGCTTCATGCCTCCTTGTGTGTGCACTTAAACACACGCCTGTATGGGCAAAACCACACAGAGCGTCTCTCATACGACCTGTTCGAAGGTCGCAGTACCTGCCAGAGATGCAGCTCGCCTGGTAGAATGCTAGCTTAGCACACATAATGACCCAGGTTCAGTCCCTCACATCATATAAAGCCCTCAGGGTATGAAGTTCAAGGCCAGCCTTGGCTATTTGATGAGTGAGAGGCCAGCCTGGGATATATGAGATTGTCTCAAAACAAACCAAAGCAAAACAAAACACAACAACAACAACAACCACCTCAAAAAACATCCCCAACAAACAGGGATCTGACAGTACCTTGAGGGCTTCTTGGTTTACTTTAGATACGAAACCTCACAGCACTCCTCTGAAAATCAAAATCCCTGCGTGGGGGAAGACAGCTCAGCTGGTGAAGGCTCTTGCTGATGGTGGGTGCACTGGGTAGTTTTATGTCAACTTGACACATGCTAAAGTCATCTGAGAGAAGGGACCCTGAATCAAGAAAATGCCTCCTCCGAGCCTGTAGGAAATTTTCTTAATTAGTGATTGCTGAGAGAGGGTCCCAGCCCACAGTAGGTGGCGCCACACTTGGGCCACTGGTCGGGAGAAAGCTGGCTGAGCAATCAACGGAGAGCAAGCCAGTAAGCAGCACCCCTCTCCATGGCTGCATCAGCTCTGCATCAGCTCCTGCCTCCAGGTTCCTGCCTTGCATGAGTTCCTGCCCTCATTGCTTTTGATGACAGACTGTCTGTAATATGGAGCTGTGACTCGGGCTGCTTTCGTGGTGGTGTTTGATCACAGCACCACTAACTCTAACCATGATGGGGGGGGGTAGATAGTTTGTCAGTAAAAGTGTTTGCTTGTGTAGCCTGGTGACCTGAGTCCCAGCCCTCCTGACCCAGGATGACAACTGTCCTCTGACCTCCACATGCATACACACATACTAATAAATAAACGTTTTTTTAAAAAACCAAACTTTTCCCTATGGGATTTCTCTCCATCTTCAAAATGTAGCAAAAATAAAGCAAGACGCAGACGTTGTTGCTCCCTTTGTCATGAGGCAACACCCCACGAAAAGAAACTGTAGGGAGGAAAGGGCTGTTTTGACTCAGTAAGAGGGCACAGTCCACTAAGGTGGGGGAGGAGCTTGATGTAGCTGGTCCCGCTGCACCTCAGGAAGCAAGAGGGGAGCGGTGCTGGTGCTGGCGCCCAGCTGTCTTTCCCCTGTTAATTCTATGCAGGTCTCCAGCTGGCGCCCCCTACCTTCAAGGAGGATTTTCTGTTCTTGTATGATGATACTGGGACCAAATGCAACTAGGGAGAGGAAGGGTTTATGTGGCTTACACACTCTCGTCACAGTCGGCATTGAGGAAAGCCGGGGCAGAGGCAAGAGCTAAGGCAGAGTGCAGGTTACTGGCTTGCTCCCCTTAGCTTTGCTCTGCCCACAACACGGGACCACCTCCCGGGCAGTGGCACCTCCCACAGCGGCCTGAGTCCTCCTGTGTCAATCACTGATCAAGAAAATGCCCCACAGACCTAACGGCCAGTGTAACGGAGGCTCCCTCTTCTCAAATGGCTCTAACTTCTGTAGTGCTGTATAGGCCTGGGCACACAGTCTTCCCTCCTAAATTGATCTAATTTAGATAATCCTTCACAAGCAGCCTTGAAGGCCCCTGTTCTAGGTGATTCTAGGTCCCGCCGAGGTAATGAAAGTGAACTTAACTTTCTGTTTTCAAGATTTTATCTATTTCTTTCTTTCTTTCATCTGTGGTGCGTGTGTGTTATATGCCCTTGTATGTATGCATGTATGTATGTATGTATGGGTGTATGTATGGGTGTGTATGTATGTATGTATGTATGTATGTATGTATGTATGTATGTGTAGATGTGAGCACAAGGAGAAGCCAGAGGAGGAAGCCCTCTCATTGGCTCACAGAGCAGGGGAACAGAAAACCCTAGTAACCTTTGTACCTGCCCCTCACGGTGCTGGAATTACAGGCCCATGTGGCCATGGCCAGCTTTTTCTGTGAGTGCTAGGAATTGGAACTCAAATCCTCATCCACTGAGCCATCTCCACAGCCCTCTGGCATCATTTTCTTTTCTTTCTTTCTTTCTTTTTCTTTTTTTTTTTTAATGAGGACATAAATTTTAGGATTTGAGGTTGCTGTGTTCTGCACTGTTAGCCAGCACTTGTACCATCACCACCCATGCCCTGGGCCCAACAGACAGTGCCAATTGGTCAGCATGGGAGCATTTCTCTCCTGCCGAGCGAAGAGATGTTCAGACTCCTTCTAATACCGCGTTCCAAGCAGCCACTAGGAATTAGTCTCAGCAAAGAAGCTGAACTGTATTTGCCATTGCGAATCTCAAGCCTGACCTTCAGTGATTCCTGGAATCATGGGAAATGAGTCAGAGTGTTATTACCTCCCCTACCCCCAACCCCGGGGAGTCAGAACCCCCCACCCCTCCTATCCCCATTCCCCACCCCCAGCCCTGGGAGTGGGGCCCTGCTGAATCTGAGTTCTTTCCTGAGGACCTCCCCAGACCACCCTCCCGGTTCCGGAGGAAAGGGAGGAAGGGGAGGTAGGGGAGGAAGGGGAGGAAGGGGAGGAAGGGGAGGAAGGGGAGGTAGGGGAGGAAGGGGAGGAAGGGGAGGTAGGGGAGGAAGGGGAGGTAGGGGAGGAAGGGGAGGAAGGGGAGGATGGGGAGGAAGGGGAGGATGGGGAGGAAGGGGAGGTAGGGAGGAAGGGGAGGTAGGGGAGGAAGGGGAGGGGGATTTGGAATCCCTCTAAACCATCCCCCTCTTTTTTTTTTTTTTTTTCCTTTTTAGATAGAAAAGAAAACCACAGCCTAAGAAAATTAAAAGGACCCACTCAAGGTCACAGCATGAGTTTGCATGAAATCCGCAGTGGTAGAATGTAGCAGCTGGGGGTGGCAAGGCGGTAAAGAGAGGAAAGGGGCTTGCCACCAACGCTGACCACCTGAGTCCAGTCTCTGGAACCCACATGGTAGAAGAAGAGACAGATCCCTGAGAGCTGTCCTCTGACCTCCACATGTGCACGGAGGCATACATGCCTCAATATTATTAATTAAAAAAAATTTTTTTTAGACAGGGTTTCTCTGTGTAGCCTTAGCTGTCCTGGACTCCCTTTGTAGACCAGGCTGGCCTCGAACTCACAGCGATCTGCCTGCCTCTGCCTCCCAAGTACCGGATTAAAGGCTTGTGACACACACACTGACACACACACACACACACACACACACACACACACACACACACACACGCCCCGCTAAGTAATTCATTTTTATGTAACAGCTGATTGACTGTGAATCAAGGAAAGCCAGGGGAAGGCGCGGCTCACATGTTAACAGCTGAGCACACTCAGGCCCCTCTGCCTCAGTTTCATCACCTGTAACACGGGCCTTATTGGAAGCCAGAACTCACAGGAGGTGAGAAAAACCAATGACTGCATGAATAACACATCTTTCCCTCAGTATGGCCGTGGTTGTGACTCAGGTGTCATAGCTGCAGGGCCATTATCATCGCTTCCTTGGGAGGCTAAGCAGATGAGGCAGACATCAGGCAGACATCATACTTCCTTGCCACTGTTTTTTAAGATTAAGCTTATTAGGGATGGGGTGGGGTGGGGGTGGGGGGGTCTCTGCTGCCAGTGGAAGAGCATCTGCCCGGAATCCCCGAATGAGAGGCTAGGGCTGTGGCTAGGCTACAGAGTTCTAGCTTCGCAATAGGGGGTGCCCTCTGTTCCCTGGACCCAATCTCAGAAAGAGAAAGAGGGGGAGTGGTGGAGAAAGGAGGGAGGGAGGGAGGGAGGGAGGGAGGAGGGAGAGAGCTCAGCTATAAATTTGTCAGATATCTTCACTATTCTCAGTCTCTTAATATAGTTGAATCACAGGTCTTAGAACCCAGCTTTTGGTGGTGTTTTTTTTTTTTTTTTTTTTTTTTTGTATTGTTTTTGTTTTTGTTTTTTGAGATAGGGTTTCTCTGTGTAGCCTTGGCTGTCCTGGACTCACTATGTAGACCAGGCTGGCCTCAAACTCACACCTGCCTCTGCCTCCCAAGTGCCGGGATTAAAGGCGTGCACCACTACGCCGGCCAGAATCCAGTTTTGAGTCTCCCTCCTTCACCTGTACAAACTGTGGTAATTCCTGCCCACTGACTACTGTGAATGTCAGCTCAGAAGCATCTGCCTCGTGGTGCCTGTACCATAAATGGTTGTGGTTGTTTCTCAACGTAGCACAAGTGCCCAGCATGCGGGGAGCCCACTGTGGTCTTGTACCGGGGAAGGAAGCTCAGGTTTGGGAGCCAGACTGACTTGGTGCCAGTCAGAGGCTGTCAGTTTGTACGAGTGCTCTCCGATGAGTCATTCACCTCTTTGGCTGAATGGGCACAGAGAAGCTGGTAAATCCAACAGGGGGCCCTGGGACCAACAGGGGGCCCTGGGAGGAAAGTCAGATAGAGCGGTGTGGGTATGGTAGCGGTGCCATAGGCAGTCAGACGGATATCAAGATACCTGGTTTGGTTGTTGTTTTAGTTTGCTTCTGTATTGACCTTTATTGTCCTCACACATGGACTGAATTACCAGGTGATGCTTAAATTAGATAACCTGTATAACTTAATTTCGCAGCTCCCCCCTCCCCCAGGGAGCCCTTAAACTCTTTTACAACCATGATGACCTTGAACTTCCGTCCCTCCTGGTACCACCTCCTGAGCACACCATGCCGGGCAGTCAGGGGTCTCTCTGTGTAGCCCTGGATGTTCTGGAACTCGCTCTGTAGACCAGGCTGGCCTCGAATCACAGAGATCTACCTACCTCTGCCTCCCACATTCTGAGATCGGAGGCAGGACCAGTGCCTGACTTCCTTTTTTATTTTCTTGTTATTATGGGAGGGAAGGAAAGGGGTCTCAACCATCCCATGCCACTGTGTGTGTGTGTGTGTGTGTGTACTTGGCGCGCTCATGTCTGTGGTCAGATGACAACTTGCAGGAGTGGGTTCTCTCCTCTCTCGTGCCATCAAGCTCAGGCAGCCAGCTGAGCCACCTTGGTGGCCTTTGTTTTGCTTTCTGTGAAAAGTAAGGTTTGCCTAGACCTTCAACAATCCTCCTGCCTCTATTCCCCGCAAGTCTGGAATTACAAACCTGGTCATGTGCTGTTCTGTTTTTGGAGACAACCTGGTATTACCAGGTAATGCTGGCTGTCCTAGAACTCACAGAGACCTGTCTCCCTCTGCTTCCTGAGTGCTAGGATTGAAGCTACGCACCACCACAGCCTGCAAGATCTAGTCAGAATAACAGTACTTTCCCTTCCAGGCAGCACATGCCTTTAATCCCAGCACTCAGGAAGGCAGAGGCAGGCGGATCTCTGTAAATTCAAGGCCCCAGCCTGGTCTACAATGTGAGTCCCAGACAGGAAAGGATACACAAAGAAACCCTGTCTCAAAAAACAAAACAAACAAAACAAAACAAAACTACAAAATAGTACTTTCCCCTTAGGCAAACCAAATACCATTGAGCCCCTGGTTTCCAATCCCCTCCCTTTGGTTAGGCAGAGAGTGTTTGAAATAAAGTTTATTGAAGTTTCTGTCGATATTTACATATGATACACGGTAAATAACAGAGCCAGGCCCCCCACCCCACCGTTTCCCCACCCTTATTGCTTCCCTCCCCCCCTTCCCCCAGACTCATTTAAAAATCGCTGCGTAAAGACAGGTTATAACTGCTGCGGTTCTCCCTCCCCCCTCCCACCTAAGATGCAAACTAAAAGCCCCCGTCCCTCCCCTGCCCCCCTCCCCCCCACCCTGGGGCCGTTCTGGTTCCGTGTGTTAACACTGTGCTACCTCGCCCCTCCTCCCCTAATAAAGGGAGTGGGATGGGCGGTTTTCTGGCGACTTCCCCCCAACCCCCCCAAATCTCTCCAAGGGGGGCAGATGGGCCCTTGAAAGAGGCCAGAGTTGGGGGATCTGACATGGGAAGAGGGACATGGATGAGAGGGAGTACCAGAAAATGGAAGACAGAGGTTTTTGGGGGGTGTTATAACCCCCGCTACTGCTCCTCCCTCCCCCGACGGGACCTCGAGGGGGGAGAGGCGGGCACAGGTGTGGAGATAGCATGAGGGAACCTCCCTCCACCCTGGGGTCCCATCCTTGTTTGGTGTGAGAGGCTGGATGCACCTAGGGAGTTCGGATGAGCAGGTGGAGGGAAGAAAAGAGAGAAATGGGTAGTGGGTGACTGAGGGGAAGGAAGAAGAGGATAAAGATAATTCATTAGAAGAAAGAAGGAAGGTCACCTTCTGGAGGAGAAGAGAAAGCGAGAGAATGGAGTCTCCCGGAGGCAACGGAAAAGGAAATGTCAAGGTCAGTGACAGACATATACCTGCAGCCCCTGACCCAAACAGCAGAATTGGGCAGAGCAGGCTATCCCCACCCGCCGCTACCAGGGACCTGAAGGGCACATGGTATTGTGCTAGGAGAAAATGGAGGGGGAGTTCCAGGGCATTCTAATGGTTGCCACACCCACTCTTCAGCCCAGTACCCCTACGGGGGAGAGTCCGGCGGGGTTCAGGGGAGCTAGGTGCAAGATACCACCAGAAGATAGTAAACCCGGTTGGAGCTAACGGGTGGGGAGGGACCTAAGGGAAAGAGGGGCGAGCCCAAGGTGGTGGTGTTGGGAAGGAATCGTTGGGAAGTGTAATGAACCAATGAGGAGAGGTTGGAAAGAGGGTGGAGCCATTGAAGTGAAGATGAAGGGTAGGGGCCTGTAGATGGCACAGCATCCCTCAGCCAAGAGTCCCTTTAAGGGACTGGGGCTGCATGGGAGAGGCACAGGGCAGGGAAGGGAGAAAGAGGAGGAGGGGGAGAGAGAGTGGGAGCCCCCGGCCTCAGCATGGTGAAGTGGAGATGTGGAGGTGATCCGGGTACTTGATGGCGGGAGGGTAATTTTGCGTCATCTGGATGGAGACGTCGCTAGAGATGTCGGAAGGGCTGCGGCCTCGACGCCACGCCTCAGGCTGCAGGAACTGGCCGGAGTAGTCGGAGCAGTCGCTGAGTCGCGGGCGGTAGAAGGCGGGATGCGGGCGATACATCTCTTCCTCCGCGTAGCGCTTGGTGAATAAGTACACGGACATGACTCCGGCTCCCTGTGGCAAGGCACAGTCAGAATCCCAGAGGCAGCCAGCCCCCTGCCGCCGCCTCTAACCAGAGCCCAAGAGTCCGCTGCATATCACTGGATCTCAGCAAAACTCAAGAGGCCTCGGCTCTCGTTTCCTCTAGGACCACCCCCGCCCCCCGAATTGGAAAACCCAGATCACTTCCTCTCCAGGATCCAGGGGTTAGACCCACAGTCTAACCCACCTCCCTCATAATACAGGCACATCCCAGACTCCTCTTCCTCCTGGACCCAGGAATCAGACTGCCAAACAGGCTTATTCAAAGTAGAGAGACCGGTCCCCTAGACTATTCTTAACCAGGACCAAGGGCTCCCCCAAACCCCTCCAAAACCTCAAGGGTCCAACCTACCGGCTTTCCCTCAGTTTCTTCCCTTCCGAGACCCCCCAAGAGCTAGGACTCATAGACTCTTTCCCACCTTCGTCATAATCCATAGCCTTCCTTTCCTCCTGGGCACAGGAGTCAGATCGTCTTCTATTCCTGGCCTCCTCCTCTCCCAGAACCCAGGACTCCCACTTCTAAGACCTCAGAAGGTCCAAACCTCAGGGTTTTTTTTCTCTCCACAAACCCAGAAAGCCCTCTCTTCAGCCCCCCCCCCCCATCGAACTCCAGACTCCCAGGAGCTGGAATACCCCCGATACCCCGATTACCACCCCCGATCCCACCCCACCCCACCCCCGCCGCGCGCCCTGTCCTCTGGTCCTCTGGGCCCAACACATCACCTCTTTGAGAAGGAAAGAGGAAGCCGCGAAGGCAAACGACCACCCGTAGCGATAGTGAAAGTACTGCTCGGAGCTGCTGGGCCTGTTCATGACCTCGTCATTGATGCTGGAGATGTACAGAACCAAGCCCACCACCAAGGAGAGACCTGAGGGGAGAAAGGTGCCGGGAACATGAGGAGAGAGCAGTCCCAACCGCTGCTCACGGCTTCCCTTTCCCTTCTGCCCCATATCTAGGATAAACCTTACCCAACTCTCCCGTGCAATGCCCGCAGCCCCCTCAGTGGGGGATCCTAGCCAGCTGCACTATTACTGAGCCACACCCCCCAGTCTCTCAGTGGAGGATTCTAGGCAAGCACTCCACGGCTGAGTCACAAGTGTAGCCCCTTACTGGTGGAATCTAGGCAGGAATTCTTTCACAGAGCTATGACCTCTGGCCCTCGCTGGTGGATCCTAGGAAGGTACTCTGCGTCTGAGCCATGTTCCCCGGCTCTCATATCCCCGGCTCGATGAAAATTCTACTCCTGAGTCATGCCTCCACACTGGTGGAATCTAGTAAGTTCTATCAACAGGCATGACCTCTGGCCGTCTCGCTGGTGGATCCTAGGTAGGTACTCCACAGCTGAGTAGTCTTTGTTCACTCCAGGCATGAGTTCTATCACAGCCCTCTTTTTACTTTGAGACAGGGTCTCAGTAACTTGCCCAGACTGGCCTTGAACTTTTGATCCTCCTGTCGTGGACTCCCAAGTAGCTGTGTCTCCAGGTTGGGCTTCGTGTCTGTGTTTTAAAGGACCTCCTGTTTGAGGCCCTTGGTTGGGTGCAGAGAACCCAGAGATGTATCTACCAGTTGCCCTCACCACCGCCCCATACCGGCAACCTCAGAGCAACTGCTAAATAGAGGTAGAGGTCAGGACAGTGACCCCCTACTATGTGCATGGTGCCATGCACTACATACAAAGTTCATCTCACTGAGCACCATGGGGTCCAGAGGAGGCACAAAGCCATCTGGGGCAAGAAGAACAGGGGATTAAAGAAATCTTTCTTTGTCAAAGAGGATGAGACCCACAGAAGGTTAAGAGCAAAAATAAGGTGGAGAGCAAGACCATGTGTCAACCTCTGGTCTGCACGCGCGCGTGCACACACACACACACACACACACACACACAAAGAGTATGTGTTCTTAGGCGGGCTGGAGAGATGGCTTAATGGTTAAGAGCACAGGCTACTGCTCTTCCAGAGGACCTGGGTTCAAACATCACAATGGCTGATCGTAATGGTCTATAACTCCAGTTCTAGGTATCTGGTAAAATCAGCCAAGGGATAAAAGTCACGATAATATGTGAATTTCTTTATGTGACTTATACCCCATGTTTAAAGTCTATGAATTTCATGCCTCTGAGATGGCTCAATGGGTAAAAGTTCTTGCTGACCTGAGTTTAATCCCCAAGGTATACATGGTAGAAAGAACTGATTCCCACCAGGCATGGTGGCGTTCACTCGGAAGGCAGAGGCAGGCGGATCGCTGTGAGTTCGAGGCCAGCCTGGTCTACAAAGTGAGTCCAGCACAGCCAGGGCTACACAGAGAAACCCTGTCTCAAAAAACCAAAAGAGTGAGAGAGAAAAAAAAAAAAGAGTACTCATTGCAGAAGATCCACGATGGCTCACAGCTAACTGTAACTCCAGTTCCAAGTTTTCTAATGCCCTCTTCTGACCTCCATGGACACTGCACACCCATGGTGCATGACATACATGCAGCAAAACAAACAAAAAGTACAAGTGAATTCATCCTTTACCCCAATCCTGACAATATCTCTCCAAAGACACGAATACTACTACATATGCACAAGCAAATTCTTTCCCTCCTTTCTTTTTTCTTGGATATATATATGTGTGTGTGTGTGTGTGTGTGTGTATTATATATATATATATATATATAAAATGATTGATTATATATTGATTATATATATTATATATATATATATAATGATTGAAAAATATGGGAAAGTGTTGAGATGGGCAGTGGTGGTGCACACCTTTAGTCCCAGCTCTCGGGAGGCAACAGAGACAGACATAGCTCTGACTATGTGGCAAGCCTGATCTACAGAGCAAGTTCAAGGACAGCCAGGACTACACAGAGAAACCCTGTCTCAAAAACAAGGAAAGGAAGAAGGGAGCGAGTTGGGTATACTTCACGGTATAGTTCACAGTAGAGTGCCTGCCTAGCACACATGAAACCCTGAGTACGGTCACCAACACTGTGTGTAGCCAGGTGTAGCAGTGCATACCTGTATTCCCCGCACTGGGAAAGTAGAGGCAGAAGGACCAGAAGCTCAAGGTTGGCCCAGGCTATATGAGAGTTTGTCTCCAAAATCCATCAATCGTTCAGCAAATAAATGTAAAATGAAGCTGGGTGCCAGCACTTGGGAGGCAGAGGCAGGCGGATCTCTGTGAGTTCGAGGCCAGCCTGATATAGAAAAGCGAGTCCAGGACAGCTAAGGCTAACACAGACCCTGTCTCAAATAAACAAACTAACAAACAAAAATGTAAAATGAATGAAAACACAAAATGTGCATGAGAATATATAGACAGTAACTGTTTGTTTGTTTGCTTGTTTTGAGACAGAGTCTCTCTATTTTGCCCTGGCCATCCTAGAAATCACTACGTAGAGCAGGCTGGCCTCGAACTCATATTGATCTTCCTGCATCTGCCTCTCAAGCACTGGAATTAAAAGTGTTGACCACCACACCTGCCTTAGAATGTACTCTCAAGCATGAAAGAAGGAATCATTTTTAGAGGTACTTACCACTGTGTGTTAGTGGATGGTGTGTGAGGAGGGAGGTATTATGTGGAAGCCATCCTTTCCCTTCTCTTTTACGTGCTTTCTGGGGATCAAACTCAGATCGACTTCAGAATAGATAGGAAGGCTGGAGAGATGGCTTAATGGTTAAGAGCACTGGCTGCTCTTCCAGAGGACCTAGGTTCAATTCTCTGCACCACAATGGCAGCTCACAACTGTCTATAACTCCGATCCTAGGGATCTGACGCCCTCTTCTGGCTTCTGTGGGCACCAGGCACACACACGTGATGCGCAGATAGACATACAGTCAAAACACCCATACACATAAAAAACAATTAAAAAAAAATACAGTAGGGTGGGCTCACAAGATGGCTCAGTAGCTAATAGCACTTATTGCTCTTGCAGAGGGTCTATATCTGAAAAGTCATGGCTAGGCTGGTCCACCATGAGTTCAAAGCCAACCTGAGCAACCTAGTGGGACCATGTCAAAATGATGAACAAGAGAAGAAAGAAAGAAAGAAAGAAAGAAAGAAAGAAAGAAAGAAAGAAAGA
>OU015759.1:4604270-4617346 GCA_907169655.1 Acomys percivali | reverse complement strand
GCCTGGTCTACAGAGTTTCAGGACAGCCAGAACTACCAGAGAAACCCTGTCTTGAAAAAAAAAAAAAACAAAACAAAGAAAGGAAGGCAGGAAGGAAGAGGGAAACTGACAACCCACTGATGTTGTATATTATATATATGATAACAGTGGAATACATATATATTTCAATATGACTTGAGTTGGAGACGTGGCTCAGTTGGTAGATGACTTGTCTAGTAAGTGTGTGGCCATGAGTTTGAACCCAAGTTTGTGTGTGTGTGTGTGTGTGTGTGTGTGTGTTTGTGAGGGTGTATCTAAATATATACTGATTGTTTGTTTGATATAGGATCTCCTTATGTAAACCCAGATTCTACACAGATTTGTTTTTCTTATTTGAAACAGGCCCTCACCTCGCCCAGCCTGGGTAGAACTTGCTGTGTAGCTAAATACAACCTTAAACTCCCTGATGTCCTGCCCCCACCTCCTGAGTGCTGGGGTTACAAGTGTGCACCACCATGCCTGGCTTATGCATTGCTGGGGAGGGAAACCAGGGCTCCTTCATGTTAGAGAAGTATTCTATAAACTGAGCCACACTGTTAGCCACAGATATGTTTTCTGCCCTGCACATCGGTTTTTGGGTTTTGTTTTGGTTTGGTTTTTTTTGTTTTTTGTTTTTTTGGTCAGCATGTCTGTCTGTCTGTATGAGGATCCCAGATCCCTGGAACTGGAGTTACAGACAGTTGTGAGCTGCCACATAGATGATAGATTTGAACCCAGGTGCTCTGGAAGAACAGCCAGTGCTCTTAACTACTGAGCCATGTCTCTAACCTAGGTATGGTTTTTTTTTTTTTAATTGGGCAAATGAAATGGCTCATTGGGTCAAAGTGCCACCCAGGCCTAATGGCCTGAGCCCAATCCTCAGACACAAGATGCAGATATAGACCTGACTTCTGAAAGTTGTTCTCTGACTTCTACACTCATTGGCACAAGCATACCTGCATTCGTGGAAACACACATACAGTAACTGTGGTGGCTTGGATAGGCAGGGCCCCCATAGACTCAAGTGCTTGAATGCTCAGCCATAGGGAGTAGCACTATAGGGAGGTCTGGCCTTGTTGGAGGAGGTGTTGGCAGGCTTTGAGCTGTCTGGTGAAGCTACAGCCAGTGGCAGTCTCCTCCTGGCTGCCTTTGGTTCAAGATGTAGAACTCTGGGCTCCTCCAGCACCATGTCTGCCTGCCTGCTGCCATGCTTCCTGCCATGATGATTATGGACTAAACCTCTGAAACTGCAATCCAGCCCCCAATTAAATGTTTTTCTTTAAATGCTTTCTTGGTCATGGTGTCTCTTCACAGCAATGAAATGGTTTTTGTTTGTTTGTTTTTCGAGACAGGGTTTCTATGGTAGCCTTGGCTGTCCTAGGCTCACTTTGTAGACCAGGCTGGCCTCGAACTCACAGCGATCCGCCTGCCTCTGCCTCCTGAGTGCTGGAATTAAAGGTGTGCGCCACCACGCCCGGCACAGCAATGAAATGTTAAATCATCACCATCATCAAATGATGACAGTGAGTAAATAAATCAATAAATGAATAGGAGAAAAAGTTTGTTTAAGTAATATACCCATCTACACACGTACATGTAGTTACAGGATAACACAAGCTTGACAATGCCAGTCGTAACAGCAGTTATGTCACAGAATCACCAACAGGGGCTGGAGAGATTGTTCAGATGATTAGAGCAAGAGCACTCGGTGCTCTTTCAGAGGACCCTGGTTCGATTCCCAGCACCCACTTGGCAGCTCGCAACATTTGTTAACTACAAGTCTCAGGGGATCCAACATTTCTGGCTCCTGAGGTCACCTGCACTCATGTGCATATAACCACACACAAAGATAAACATAATTTAAAATTAAATATATTTTAGCTGGGCAGTGGTGGCACATGTCTTTAGTCTTAGCACTCGGGAGGCAGAGACAGGTGGATCTCTGAGTTCGAGGCCAGCCTGGAACTTGTTCTGTAGTTCCAGGACAGCCAAGGTTACACAGAGAAACCCTGTCTCGAAAAACGTGTGTGTGTGTGTGTGTGTGTGTGTGTGTGTGTGTGTGTGTGTGTGTGAGCATATATATGTAATATATATTACCTAAAATTACCAACAGATATTAAATCAAAGGATAACAGAATCCCCTCATTGAATATCTAGCAAGTACCATGAGAGTAAAAGCATCTTTCTCAGCCAGGGAGGTAGCTCAACAGGTAGAGCGACTGCCCGGCATATGCAAAGCTTTTGCTTCTGCCCCCAGCACCATATTAACTAGGCAGGAGGCAGGAGGATCAGATCAAGGTCATCCTCAACTACAGAGTGAGTTTGAGCCCAGCCTGTGCTACACTAGACCCTATCTCAAACAAGTAAAGAAAAGAACACATCCTTTACTGTGGTTTCTTGACCCAGCAGGTACCACTTTGAGCAAGCTAGGATCACTGATACCCAGCAGACTCCATATACGGGGTGTCAAAGGGTGAATAAGCCATTACTTCCTTCCTATAGCGTTCGCACTGAAAACGTGTGACCTGAATCCACTGGGAAGAGCATGGAGGGGCTGCCCTCTGGGGGGGGAAAAAAAATCAACATGAAAGAGTACAAGAAAAGTGACAGAACTTTATGAAGGATGAAGAGGGAGCCCTGGACTACTCAGAGCTCCACAGAGTCACCGCTGGGGTGTGCTCAGAGCGCCTGGCTACTCTGGAAGTTGGTGAAGCGCAGTCCCTAAGAGTCAGAGGTGAGCTACCCCAGGGTTCTGTGCGAGGCCATCCTTCCTGTCGTGGCCCCCATGAAAGCAGCAGCCAGGGTCCTGAGCCACCCCATGACTTTGGGCTTCAACAAGGGCTGGAGAGATGGCTCAGAGGTTAAGAGCACTGACTGCTCTTCCAGAGGTCCTGGGTTCAATTCCCCCAGCAACCACATGGTGGCTCACAGCCATCTACTATCTAATCTGATGCCCTCTTTTGTCCTGTAGGTGTACATGCAGGCAGAGCACTGTATACATAATGAACAAGGGCCACAAGGTGAGGACGAACGTCAGCAAGCCGAGGCACAGCCTCACCAAGCACACCAAGTTCATGCAAGACATGACCCAGGAGATGTTCTGCTTCGCGCCCCATGAGTGGTGGGCCATGCAGCTGCTCCTTCAAGTTCATCAAGAAGGAAGTGGGCGGGCTGGAGAGATGGCTCAGTGGTTAAGAGCACCACCTGCTCTTCCAAAGGTCCCGAGTTCAAGCCCAGAAACCACATGGTGGGTCACAACCATCTATAATGTAACCCGATGCCCTCTTCTGGCCTACAAGCAGATAAATAAATCTTAAAAAAAAAAGAAGAAGAAGAAGGAAGTGGGCATGCACATATGCACATCAGGCCAGGAGGAAGCCGGGAGGACCTGAACAATATGTTGATGGCCACGAGGAAGGCCAGCAGGCAGAGGACTAATAACACCACCAACCCCACCCTGGGATGCCCCAAACATTTATGCTAGGGAAAAAAATCAGAATCAGAGGCAGCATGACCTTCTGTGCATTCTTTGAACAGATTTCCTGGATGCAAAGGAAAGTCTCAGATACTTTGGTCTGCTCCTCCAAGTTTCTAAGCAGTGGTCCAGCGAGGACGAGGCTGGGTCTGCTAAAGAGAAAGCCTAGAGGCAGCAGCAAACCGTGGGCAGCCTCGTTAGAAAAGAGGAAAAGAAACAGATGTCTGCCATGGTGGAGATTGGGAATGGAGGAACTGCCCCTCCCTGAAGACTAACAGGCACATAATATAGTCGCTAGGGAAGGGAGAGGCGGAGACATTTTCTTTAGTGAGGTCATCACTGTAGGGAGCCCACAAGGAGGATATTGTAAGAAACACAAATAAGTAGATGCATGAATAAATAAACAAGCAAAACAAAAAACAATGGGCCGGCAGGATGGCTCACCAGTTAAAAGACCTTGCCATGAGACTTGACAACCTGAGTTCAAGTCCTAGGTCCCACATAACTGAAGGATAGAACTGAGTTGTCCTCACTTCCACACGTGTGCCTTGGCATCCATGTAATTAAAAATAAAAAAAAATAAGCAAACAAATAAATAAATAAGAAAATAGAATGCCTCTGCCTCCTGAATGCTGGGATTAAAGGTGTACACCACCATGTCCAGTTAAAAATAATAATAAACTAGGGCTGGAGAGATGGCTTGGAGGTTAAGAGCACTGGCTGCCCTTCCAGAGGTCCTGAGTTCAATTCCTAACAAGCACATGGTGGCTCACAACCATCTATGATGAGATCTGATGCCCTCTTCTGGTATGCAGGTATACGTGCAGATAGAGCACCATCTACATAAATAAACAAATCCTAAAGAATAAATAAACTAAACGTGCTAGCTAGGAAGAAGATCAGTAGGCGGGAGAAGGAAACAAGAGGCGGTAACGGTTGGGGCTGGAGAGATAGAGCATTGATTACTCTTCCAAAGGTCCTGAGTTTGAGATCTGGTGCCCTCTTCTGGCTTGGAGGCATACATGCAAGCAGAGCACTGTATACATAATAATAAATAAATAAATCTTAAAGAAAGAAAGAAAGAAAGAAAGAAAGAAAGAGAGAAAGAGAGAGAGAGAGAAAGAAAGAAAGAAAGAAAGAAAGAAAGAAAGAAAGAAAGGACAGAAGGAAGGGAGGAAGAAAGAAAGGAAGGAAGAAAGGAAGAAAGAAAGAAAGAAAAGGCAGTAATGCAGCCGTGCAGTGGTGGCACCTTTAATCCCAGGACTTAGGAGACATCTCTGTGAGTTCCAGGCCAGCCAAGACAACACAGAGAGACTCTGTCAGTGGTTTGGAGTACTTGTCATCTTTGCAGAGGATCCCATTACAACTCCTACCATCCACGTGGATGCTCACAACCATCCTAACTCCAGTTCCAGAAGGGACATTGACCACCCCGCCACACACACACACACACACACACACACACACAAACACACACACACACACACATAGGGTTTCTCTGTGCAGCCCTGGCTGTCCTGGGATTCCCTCTGCAGACCAGACTGGCCTCAAACTCAGAGATCCACTTGCTACTGCCTCCCAAGTGCTGAGATTAAAGGTGTTTACCGGGGGCTGGAGAGGTGGCTCAGAGGTTAAGAGCACTGACTGCTCTTCCAGAGGTCTTGAGTTCAATTCCCAGCAACCACATGGTAGCCCACAACCATCTCTAATGTGATCTGTGCCCTCTCTGGCCTGCAGATGTACATGTAGGCAGAGCACTGTATACATAAAAATAATTAAATCTTTTAAAAAAAATAAAAAAATAAAGGTGTTTACCACTGCTGCCACTGCCACCGCCACCTGGCTTTGTTTCCCACTTTTAAACTCCACAGGAACCAGGGACATATGTCACACACACACACACACAGACACACAGAGCACTCACATATGCACACATACATACAACTAGATCCTTCCTAATAAGGAAACAAGAAGAAGAGGAGGAGGTTGACTTAGGTCCCAGGTTTGCAATTCAGCTGATAGAGTGATTTCTAACATGCACAATTGCATGATGCCCTGAGTTCAGTCCCCAGTGCTGGTTAAAGCTGGGGCAGTTGAAACAGGCAGGCAGAAGTTCAAGGTCATCTTTGGCTATACAGTGAGTCTGAGGTCAGCCTAGGCCACAGGACATCAAATTAAAAAAAAAAAAAGAAAGTTCAGAGTTCAAAGGTTCATATTCGCCAGGCAGTGGTGACACACACCTTTAATTCCAGCTCTTGGGAGGCAGAGGTAAGTGGATCTCTGTGAATTCGAGACCCAACTGGTCTACAAAGTGAGTTCCGGGACAGCCATCACTGTTACAGAGAAACCCTGACATGAGAGAGATAAAAAAGGATCTATATTCATCTAAGAGGCCTTCTTTTCGGTTCTGAGTTTTGCCCTCAAACCAAAGAACAGCCGGGCCTGGTCATGGTCCTGTTGCAAGAGTCCAGGAGAGCCGTGGATCACATATTGTGTGGTTGAGCAGCCACACAAGAAGATGGCTGAGCTGAAGGGAAGAGAATGGAAAGGATGCTGCCAGGGCGAGCTGAGGGCAAGCCTGGTACAAGAAGGAGCAACCAATAGGAGGAAGAAGAACCATGGTAATGGTGGCTCCCGTCTCTAATCCCAGAACTCAGAAGGCTGAAGCAGAAGGATTGCTGTGAGTCGGAAGACATCTTGGGCTACAAGAGGAAGCCTTTAAAACTCACTGTGCTGTGGTGGTGGTGCAGCATGCCTTTAATACCCAGGCAGAGGGAGGCAGATCTCTGTGAGCTTGAGGCCAGCCTGATCTACAGAGTATGGCCAGGACTGTTACACAGAGAAACCCTGTCCCGAAAGGGGAAAAAAAAAAACCTAAAAACTTACAAATAAAATTAGTAGTGGGCCGCGAAGATGGCTCAGCAGGCTTGTGGCCAAGCCTGATGACTTGGGCTCGATCCTCACAACTCACACGCTGGAAGCAGAGAACTGACTCAAGCAGGTTGCCTTCTGACCTCCACTGAGGCTTCAGCCACTCACGCCTGCGCCTCCCTAACAGATGTATGCTCTGCTCCAGTTGCGTGTGGTTTTCAAAGGGGCTGGACAGTGTACAGAGGCGAGAAGTTCGCCGAAGCTTCACCTGCGCAGCTGTGAGGAAGTTGTAATCCATGTCGGCCGGGATGAGGACTTTTAGTGCATCTGCTTTGGGGTCACCCACACTTCTATAGGTTAAGTCCTCAGCCATGCTCCTGTAGGAAACCCCCCACTAACACACCTATAAGTAACCCCTCACCCACCCTCCTGTAAGTACACCCTTACTTGAGGTAGTCACTACTCTGACCCATGGTTGGTGCCCTATCTTGAGAGAATATGCTTTTGTTAACATCTGCCCGAGAGAAGTGAATGCAAACACTCTCTGAAGAGACACAACTACACCGAAGAAGGAAAGGATCACAAAGCTCATAGCAGTGCTTTTGTTTGCTTTCTTTCTTTCTTTCTTTCTTTCGTTTTTTTGAGACAGGGTTTCTCTGTGTAACATTCTTGGCTATCCTAGACTCGCTTTTGTAGACCAGGCTGGCCTCGAACTCACAGCAATCCACCTGCCTCTGCCTCCCAAGTCCTGGGATTAAAGGCGTGCGCCACCATGTCTGGCATCTGTTTGTTTCTTTTTGCCAATCTTCATGAACCCAAACGCCACACTCATGCCTCAAGTCCAGGCAGAAGTCCAGGCAGAACTTCCAGGTTACAGAAGAGACAGGAAAGACTGACTATGCTAAGCGAGGAAACTGACAAATGCAGGTGGGGGTATATTCTACAGAAACCCTGCCCCAGAGTATGTAGAGGGTGGTACATGGATCAGGGATCAATCTTTGTAAGCATGGAGAGAGGAAGGGTGGGAAGGAGGATGTAGCCAAAGATGACCTTGAGTTCCTGACCCCGCCCCCATCTTTATCTCCTAAATGGTGGGATTACAGATGTATGCCAAGCACACCCAACTTTAAGAAGTGGCACTCTTGCCCGGCGTGGTGGCGCACGCCTTTAATCCCAGCACTCGGGAGGCAGAGGCAGGCGGATCGCTGTGAGTTCAAGGCCAGCCTGGTCTACAAAGTGAGTCCAGGACAGCCAAGGCTACACAGAGAGACCCTGTCTCCAAAAACCAAAAAAAAAAAAAAAAAAAAAGTGGCGCTCTTGACAAAACAACAAGAAATCAAACCCAGCCGGGCGGTCGAACCTCTAGAACCCACATGGGGGACAGAGAGACCTGACTCCCACAGTTGCCCTCTGGAGCCCTACACATGTGCCATAGTGTGCACCTGCACTTCCACATCCACAGATAAATAAATGCAATAATGTCTTTTGAAAGGAAAACGAGAGAGGCCGTCTCGTCTGTATTTAAAGGAGGCTTTGGAGAGCTATCAGCCAAATGCCCGTGTGTAATTTACATACTGATTTGCCACAGGCTCCCAGTAAAAAGGCATTTATGAGACCAGTGGGGGGCGGGGTGAACGTAAGTAGGTATTAGATAGCATTAAGCTTACTCTCGTTGGTTAGCTCGTTCAGGCTTCGTGGTGGTTTCGTGGCCAGTGTGGCTGGAGTAAATAAAAGAGTACTTCTCACTCAGAGATATACTAAAATACGAGAGGACAAAATAAGTTGCTGATGTCTGAGGCTGGCTTTAAAATAAGGCAGCAAAGTAAGGAAAGGGGGACATGGCGGTGTTTGACTAAAAAAAGATCCGCCATATGCTGGCAATTGTTGGAACCAAATGGAGGGCGCATGGGATTTCCTTATACTATTCTTTCCATATTTTAAAAGTCAATGTTGGAGCCCGGCGTGGTGGCGCACGCCTTTAATCCCAGCACTCGGGAGGCAGAGGCAGGCGGATCGCTGTGAGTTCGAGGCCAGCCTGGTCTACAAAGCGGGTCCAGGATAGCTAAGGCCACACAGAGAAACCCTGTCTCAAAAAAGAAAAAAAAAAAAGTCAATGTTGGAACCGGTGCAGGAAAAAAGTGGCAGAGCCAGTATAGACCAAAGAAAAGACTTATTAACAAAATAAAATGCATGAGGCTGGATCAAGTCCTGGCTCTGATGGAAAACCTAAATATACCCTTGTCTTCCCTCCCTCCCCCCAGCTATTGAACCCAGGGCCTCAAGTAGGCATATGCCTCGTCCCTGAGCTACCTCATCAAGAAAAGATAGTCCTGAAATAAATAGGACAGTAAGAAAATCGGGCCAGCCAGGCCAGCACTCAGGAGGCAGAGGTAGGAGGATCTCTGTGAGTTCAAGGCCAGCCTGGTCTACAAAGAGAGTCCAGGCCAACCAAGGCTACACAGAAAAACCCTGTCTCAAAAAAAAAACAAAAAACAAAAAACAAAAAAAAAAAAAGAAAGAAAGAAAGAAAGAAAGAAAAGAAAACTGGGCCAGTGAGATGGCTCAGTGGGTAAAAGTGTCTGTTGCTAAGCAGGATGACCTAAGTTCCATTGCTATATCTCACAGGGTGGAAGGAGAAAGCTGACTCTCAGAAGTTATCCTCTGACCTTAAACACATGTGCCAGGTCACACGCACACATGTACACGTGCACACACACTGTACAAGTGTGTGTAATTTATGAAAAAAACTGTTATTAATTTATATTAGACAAATGTTGTCAAGTTTTAGGTGTAATATTAACATTGTACTCATGCAAAAGAATGTGTTCTTGTAAGATCCTTAGAACGGTGCAGTGATACATGTGTGTACATGTTCCTGTTTCTGTGTGCTCAGACACATGTATGCATGTGAGTGTGTGTGCATCTGGGTGCCAAAGGTCAAAACTGGACATCTTCCTCAAGGTGTAGAGACACCTTAGTTTTTGTTTTTTTTTTTGGTTTTGTTGTTGTTGTTACTGTTGTTTTTTGAGACAGGGTCTCTCTGTGTTAGCCTTGGCTGTCCTGGACTCACTTTGTAGACCAGGCTAGACTCGAACTCACAGCGATCTACCCGCCTCTGCCTTCCGAATGCTGAGATTAAAGGCATGCACCACACCTTTTTGACACAGGGTCTCTCACTGAACTTAGGGATCATTAATTAGACTAGACTGGCTAGCCAAGGAGGCCCAGCGATCCTCCTGTCTTCACATTTGCAGCTCTGGGTCTTCAGATCTCAGATGTGTGCGCCAAACAAGACTCCTATGTGGGTGCTGGGGATTGAACTCAGGTCCTCGGGCTTGTGTGGCGAACACTTTACCTACTGAGCCATCTCCCCAGCATCCTAGCTTTATAAAAACAGGCAAACAGGGGCTGGAGAGATGGCCCAGAGGTTAAGAGCATTGTCTGTTCTTCCAAAGGTCCTGAGTACAATTCCCAGCAACCACAGGGTGGCTCACAACTATCTATAATGAGATCTGGTGCCCTCTTCTGGTGCCAAGGCACACATGCGGGCAGAACACTGTATACATAATACATAAGTAAATCTTTAAAAAAAAAACGAACAAGCTGGGCATGGTGGCGTACACCTTTAATCCCAGCACTCGGGAGGCAAAGACAGGCAGATCACTGTGAGTTCGAGGCCAGCCTGGTCTACAAAATGAGTCCAGGACAGCCAAGGCTACACAGAGAACCCCTGTCTTGAAAAACCAAAAAAACAAAAAACAAACAAACAAAAAAAAACCAACAACAAAAAAACCCTGAAAAACAACAACAGCAACAACAAACAGGCAAACGACATAATACCTATAATTTGCTTTCTTCTTTTCTCTGTAACTGTTTTCTCCTGCTTTTTTGAGACAGAGTCTCAGTCTACACCCCAACTAGCCTTGAATTTCTGAGCATCCTGCTTCATTCTCTTTTGGGGGGAGTGGTGGGTGAGGAGTGGGGGAGTAGGTAAGGCAAAGTTTCTGTATGTAGCCCTGGCTGTTCTGGAATTCGCTCTGTACACAGGGCTGGCCTCAAATACAGAGATCAGCCTGCCTCACCTCTGCCTCTGCTGCGATTAATGGCGTGCATCACCGTGCCAGCTCTACCTCAGCCCTTGGAACACTAAGATTACAGCTGTGTACCACCATCCTGGCACAAAGCTTAATTTCAAGTGGTAAAGGGAAAAAAAAAATGTGATTGATAATCACAGCTACTCAGCCGACAGAGGCTGGATGCCAAGTGGAAGGTTTTCCTGAGCTACAGAGAGAGTTCACACCTGGTCAGTATAGTAGGGCCCCATCACAACATCAAAAATAGAAAAATAGCCGGCATGTAGCTACATGGTAGAGCATATGCTTGGCACACAGGAGATCCTGGGTTCAATCCCCAGTGCTGTGAGGGACAGGGGTGTGCATGGTGTGGGTGTAAACAAAGGAGGAAAGCTGGAGGGAGGACTCAGCTGCTCCTCCAGAGGACTCAAGTTCAATTCCCAACACCCATGTCAGACAGCCCACAGCCACATGTAACTCCAGCTTCGAGGGAGTGGCCTTTCATTGGCACTGAATGTGTGTGCGCGTGCACTGGCAGAATTACAGATGTGAGGAGGAAGAATAAGGGAAAGGCCAGGCCTGGTGGCGCACGCCTTTAATCCCAGCACTCAGGAGGCAGAGGCAGGAGGATCACTGTGAGTTCGAAGCCAGCCTGGTCTACAAAGCGAGTCCAGGACAGACAAGGCTACACAGAGAAACCCTGTCTCAAAAAGCAAAACAAAACAAAACAAAACACTGTCTTGAAAAAACCAAAAAAAAGAAAAAAGGGCTGGAGAGATGGCTCAGAAGTTAAGAGCACTGCCTGCTCTTCCAAAGGTCCTGAGTTTGATACCCAGCTACCACATGGTGGCTCACAACCATCTATAATGAGATCTGGTGCACTCATGCAGAAATACATGCAGGCAAAACACTGTATATTTAATAAATAATTTTTTTTTAAAAAAAGAAAGAAAGAAAAAGGGAAAGAAGAAACGGGAAGGACTATTTAAAAGCTGGATGATTCAATTACTCCTTATCTCTCATTTTATCCAACCTGCCTTATTTTATTAATTAGTTATTTAATTAATTTTGTGAGCAGGGGTGGAGGCACATCTTGGAGTGAGTACAAGGGAAAGGACATGCAGAGGTTGGCTCTCTCCCCTCCCTCTGTGTGGGTCACCTGCTGAGTTGTGGCACTAGCCCGTAACTTGTTTTCACTGTAGCACTCATCACTACCTAAACTGTATTCTTTCTGTGTCGTTGTTTTTATTGTACACGGCTCACTGTCACCTCGCTAGGAAACTATACAAGCTCCATAATTCTGGGAATGAGTTCATCATCTTTTCTATTGCATTCTGAGGATCTAGCACTTCTGGAGAATTTAGTTAGCTGCTCTAGTCTCCCTGCTACCCTGCAGTGATGAAGATTGAATCTAGGGGCTCCAGAATACCAGGCAGGGGTTCTACCACTGAGCCACACCCCAACCCCTCACTGGAGGATTCTAAGCAGGGACTCAACCACTGAGCCACACCCCAGCCCCTCACTGGGGGAGTCTAGGCAGGGGCTCTACCACTGAGCCACACCCCAGCCCCTCACTGGGAGATTCTAGGCAGGGGCTCTACCACTGAGCCACACCCCAGCCCCTCACGAGGGGATTCTAGGCAGGGCCTCTCCCACTGAGCCACATCCCAGCCTCTCACTGGGGGATTCTAGGCAGGGGCTCTACCATTGAGCCACACTCTCAGCCCCTCACTGGGAGATTCTAGGCAGGGGCTCTACCACTGAGCCACACCTCAGCCCCTCACTAGGGGATTCTAAGCAGGGGCTCTACCACTGAGCCACACTCCCAGCCCCTCACTAAGGCATTCTAGAGTGTGCCCTA
Source organism: Acomys percivali (assembly GCA_907169655.1). Taxonomy (NCBI): domain Eukaryota; kingdom Metazoa; phylum Chordata; class Mammalia; order Rodentia; family Muridae; genus Acomys; species Acomys percivali. The sequence continues at coordinate 4,605,048 of OU015759.1, read as the reverse complement.
CTAAATTGTGCCCCAAACCCTTAGTCGGGCATTCTAGACCAGAAACACTCTATGGCTGAGCTATATCCCTAATCATTTTTAAAAATATGTATTTTTATTATTTATATGTCTGTGTCTATGTGAATGTATGTACACATGTGCATATGGTTGCCATCAGAGGCCCTGGGGTTGGAATTACAGGCTATTGTGAGTCATCAGACAGTCTGGGTCCCGAGTCTTCATTGGTAAAAATCAAACAATTGAGATCTTTTTAAAAAACAATAACAACAGCTGGGCATGGTGGCACACGCCTTTAATTCCAGCACTCGGGAGGCAGAGGCAGAGGCAGGTGCTTGGAATCAAAGTCTATTCTCTTCCCTGGGAGTACTAGAGTTTTCACTCAAACAATCATGCCCTCTCCAAACACCTCAGTAGGTTCTTCCTACCAGAAACTGCTATGGGCTCTTCAGACACCAAGTGAGGACACTTTTGAAATGGTCCATGGTGGGCTAGGGGAAACCCTCTGTGGTTAAATGTTTGCCATGCCAGCATGAGGACTAGAGTTTGGGAGCCCTGAAGGCTGCTGGATGTGGCAGATCTGCCTGCAATTTCAGCCTGAGAAGTGGAAATGGTAGCCCTATCAGTGAGCTCTGTGTTTGATTGAGAGACCCTGCTTCAAAGAATAAGGTGGAAGAATGATCAGCAATGCCCCGGCATCAGCCTAGGCCTCCACAGGCATGAATGTGTGCCTCAACCACACGCACACGGGCATGAACTCACGCCTCAACCACACGCACAC
>OU015759.1:4516667-4542497 GCA_907169655.1 Acomys percivali | reverse complement strand
CCACCACCACCCATCCACAACTGCCACCACTGCCACCAACCACCACCCGTCCACCCCCCACACACACACACATAAATGTAAAACAAAAATCGAAACACCTTAGCGTTCAGGGTAGCATGAAGAACATACAATCACCTGGGTTATAAAAGTGTGTTTGCAGAAGATTGAAACCCCCCCCCCCACCAGCCTCGAGAGCATGCTAGGTGAACATTGTACCCCAGCCCAGTCTGCAAACATTTGAAGAGTGAGTCACAGGGTGTGATTTTGAGAAGTGTCACCCTTGGGTTCCCGTGTGTGTATGTGTGGGTAATCAGGGATTGTGTATGTGCTACTGGCTCAGTGTTTACCCATCTTTTAGGACAGAACCCCCATCCAAATAACCCTCAACCCATCACTATTACCTCTTTTCCAACAGGTTGAGCCTGTGTTCTAGGAGGCTGGCTGCTTCAGGAGTGTTTCAGTACATGAACAACCCCCCCTCCAAACTCATACCAACTTGCAAATAAACGGAGTCTCTTGACCAGAAGCAGAACGGTGTGGTTTAACAGGATGGTGGATGGTGAATGGGGCCATTCATTGTGCACACCCGGGCTGCTTTTGGCAAGAGTGCAAAGGGCGAGGAAAGCAAATAACAGGCACAGAGTTATTTATTCCACGGAGGAAAAACTTAATTGCCCAACCCATGATGGAAGAGATCCAATGTAACCCTCAGCAGACTGGGCATGTGACGGGCCCTCCTAGTAAACTGTGCTTCTTTGGGGGGCTCAACAAGTGTTGCTGCTGCCAGCAAGGGGGATGTTCTCGAAGATGCGGCTGCTAAGGTTGGTGAGTTGAGTCCATTATGGTCCACCACAACCATTTTTGCTTAGGAGCTCACTGAGCAAGCCCTGAGGTATCTAAAGAAAGGTTGACTAAGAGACACCAAGCAGCCATCTGGTCTACCATGTGACGCAATAAAATTCCCTCTTGTAGAGTTGGCTAGTGGAGAGTCAGTGAGATACAAACTATGAGGTAGTTTTCATACTCACAACTTCTAGCACCTACTTTGAAAGTTTTATTTTCTAGACTAACAATTCTTTTTTCTCTCTTATGATTCAACTAAAAGATCTTTTTTTATTCTAATGTGTATGTGTGTGTGTTTGCATGAATTTATATGCACCACATGCATCTCTTAGAGGCCAGAAGGGAGCATCATACCCTTCATGTTAACAGATGGTTGTGAGCCACTGTGTGGGTGCTAGGACCTGAATTCAGAGTATCTAGAAGAGCGAGATTTTATGTTATGTTATCCCAGGATGACCTTGAACTTGCTGTGTAGACAAGGATGACCTTGAGCTCCTAATCCACCTGTCTCCAACTCCCTAGTGCTGGCCTTACAAGTGTGCGTCACCTAGTCTAGTTGATGTGGTTCTGAGTATCAAACCCAGTGCCTTGTTTATGCTAGTGACAGTAGTAAGAACAAACAACAGCAAACAGCTCTCTTTCTGGGTAAGATGGCCAGGCGAAAAAAAGTGCATGCTGGACAGGCCTAAATACATTCATTTTAGGAGAAAACTCTTAAAAGTTGTCTTCTGACCTCCACACTCACATACATGCACCTTCCTCTGTATAGCCCTGGCTATCCTGGAACTAGCTCTGTAGACCAGGCTGGCCTCAAACTCACAAGAGATCTACCTCTCTCTGCTTCCCAGGTGCTGGGATCAAAGGCGTGTGCCACTAGCTCTGGCTATGTGAGATGTTCTCTAAGGAGGGAAAAAGCTTCCATGGGCTGATGCCAGCTCCGTGGTTAATAGCACTTGCTTTTCTTACAGAGGACCTGAGTTCAGTTCCTAGCCCCGACAATTGGTGGATCCCAGTCAACCATAACTCTCACTCCAGGAGACCAGATTCCATCTTCTGGACTTGGGGAACTTTCCTGGGCTGGAGAGGTGGTTCAGAGGTTAAGAGCACTGACTGATCTTCCAGAGGTCCTAAGTTCAAGTCCCAGCAACCACATGGTGGCTCACAATCACCTATAATATGATCTAATGCCCTCTTCTGGAGGTGTACATGAAGGCAGAGCTCTGTATACATAATAAATACATCTTTTTTTTTTTTTTTATTAGCTTCCCATCTCTTTTGGCCCTGTGCCATAAGAATGTTTGGTAGCTACTGACCTCAGTGACCTACAACCCTGAGGTTACCTTCTCAAAAGAGTCAGGTATCAACTCTGTTGTCCATAGTCCTACGACACAAACAGCTTCTCTTTTGTTTCTTAGATCTTCAACAAGAATGCTTTTTTTTTTTCTGAGATGGGCATTGTATAACCCAGACTATCCTGGGACTTACTCTGTAAACCAGGCTGGCCTTGAACTCAGAGATCTGCCTGTTGCTGCCTCCTGAGTGCTGGGAGTAAAGGCCTGTGCCACCACCGCCTGGTTTAGATTGCTTTCTTTTTTTTTTTAATATTTATTTATTATTATGTATACAATGTCTGCCTGCATGTACACCTGCAGGCTAGAAGAGGGCATAGATCACATTATAGATGGTTGTGAGCCACCATGTGGTTGCTGGGAATTGATTTTTTTTTTTTTTCGAGACAGGGTTTCTCTGTGTAGCCTTGGCTGTCCTGGACTCACTTCGTAGACCAGGCTGGCCTCAAACTCACAGCGATCCGACTGCCTCTGCCTCCCAAGTGCTGGGATTAAAGGCGTGCACCACCACACCTGGCATGGTTGCTGAGAATTGAACTCAGGAACTCTGGAAGAGCAGGCAGTGCTCTTAACCACTAAGCCATCTCTCCAGCCCCTAGATTGCTTTCTTATTTTTCACCTAAAACTCTTGGTTCCTCGGCTTTCTCCTCCCACTTTTTGCCTTAATTAGGTAAGGATACAAAGTCCTTGATTTCAAATGACATACTTACTCCATCAAGGTACTTGACATTCCCATCACTGTATTGTCCCCAGTGCCCCCAGAGATGAGTAGGTTCAACTATTGCTATTGATGTTTTCATGTCTTTGTCTCCTAATAGAATTTCCTGTTACAGGGACTAGTAAATACTCTATGACCTGGATGCTTGGAAGATCTTTTTGTGTCTACTTGGCTTTGGTTGTTTTTTTATTTTGTTTTATTTTGTTTTGTTTTGTTTTAACATTCTGTGTGTGTGTGTGTGTGTGTGTGTGTGTGTGTGTGTGTGTACACAACTATGTGGGTACTAATATAGAGGTGAGAAGACAACTTACAGGAGTCAGTTCCCTCCTTCTATTATGTGGGTCTCAGGATTTGAACTCAGATCATCAAGCTTGCAGGCCAACGCCTTTACCAGCTCAACCATCTCCATGGCCCTGTTGTTGTTGAGTCAGGGTTTCATGTAGCCCCAGGCTAGTCATGAAATGACTTCGTAGCCTTAGGGTGTCCTTGAATTCCTGATCCTCTTGCTTCCCTCCTCACCCTGAGTGCCGGAATTGCAAGTGAGTTCCACTCTTCCCGTTGTTTTGAGACAGGATCTTATTCTGTAGCCCGGATTAGACTGGAGCTCACCACATATCCTAGGCTGGCCTTGAACTCACAGTAGTCCTCTCACCTCTATTTCTCAAGTGTTGGGATTGTAGGCTTGGCCTATAGTGCCCAGATCTATGGTTTAGATCTCATATGTCCCACAAAATTCCATGTAGGGAAGGTTCAATCCCCTGCTGGCCCTATTTTGGGGGAGGTTCCAGCAACTTTGGGAGATGGGCAGAGCCGGAGGAAGTAGGTCACCGTGCGCATGCACATCTTCGGAGGTTATACCAAGTGTCCGATCCCCTCCCCTTTTCTTGTTTCCTGATCGCCTTGATGCCTTTTCCACTGTGGTGGGCTGAACCCTCTGAAAGCATGATCCTTTCTCCATGTTCTTTCAGATGTAGTGATCACAGAAGCAGTAGGTAGCAAACAGAGCCAGGATCACTCACTGTTCTTGTGGTTTGGGACCACTGTTAAGTAAAATAAAGGTGGATTGAACACAAGGGCTGTGATACCATGACAGTCTGTCTTGTCACCAAGACAGCTATGAGTGCACTGAGCATCCGGGGTAGACATCCCAGTACCGTATAAAGCAGGTATCATGGTGCATGCCTATGTCTGTACTCAAGAGACAGAGAGAAGAGGATCAGCAGTTCAAAGTCAGACTTGGCTACATAGTGAGTTCAAGGCCAGCCTGAGCAGGGAGTGGTGGCGCACGCCTTTAATCCCAGCACCCCGGAGGCAGAGGCAGGTGGATCGCTGTGAGTTCTAAGCCAGCCTGGTCTATAAAGCGAGTCTAGGACAGCCAAGGCTACACTGAGAAACCCTGTCTCGAAAAAAACAACAAAAAAATAAAAAATAAAAGTGAGAATATGTGAGATGGCTCATTGAATAAAGATGCCTAATGATCTGAGTATGATCCTTGGGGTCCACATGACGGTGGAAGAGAAGCTGGTTCTTCAAATTATCCTCTACACTTCATACTTAAAATGGGTGACATGTAAGGCCCAGCATGGAGACACAAGCTTTTATTTCCCAGCTCTCAGGAGGCAAAGGCAGACAGGTCTCTGTGAGATCAAGGCCAGCCTGGTCTACGTAGTGACTTCCAGGACAGCCGAAGCTACTCTAAAAGCAAAAAGCGTGGCATGCACTTTTGTATGTGTACATAATAAATGAATAAAATAATTGTAATGTGATAAGGAGTGCTAGGACTATAGCTTAATGCTGGGGCACTTGCTTAGTCATTTGGGAAGTCTAAACTTTGCTTTTTGTTTTTTTGGTTGGTTTTTGCTTTTTTCGAGACAGGGTTTCCCTGTGTAGCTCTTCTAGTTGCCCAGTATCTCTCTCTCTCTCTCTCTCTTTTTTTTTTTTTTTGGTTTTTTGAGACAGGGTTTCTCTGTGTAGCCTTGACTGTCCTGGACTCACTTTGTAGTCCAGGCTGGCCTCGAACTCACAGCGATCCGCCTGCCTCTGCCTCCCGAGTGCTGGGATTAAAGGTGTGCGCCACCACGCCCGGCGAAAAAATTTATTCTTCTTACATCTCAATGGTGCCCAGTATCTCTTCCTTTTTGCTTTTACTGGTCTATTTAGTAACTTGCCAGAAATACCCATTGCGTAATACCCATTATCTGTGTTTGCAGAGCTATTCATCCACATGTATCCAAGCAGTGTAAGTGCCCATGTCAGAATATACTGAGGTAAGATATTGTTAGCTATCTGTGACAACAAGGTTGAAAAATGTTCCTGTAAAGGATAGCAGACTAGGGGCTGGAGAGATGGCTCAGCGGTTAAGAGCACTGTCTGCTCTTCCAGAGGTCATGAGTTCAATTCCCAGCAACCACATGGTGGCTCACAACCATCCATAATGTGACCTGATGTCCTCCTCTGCCTGCAGATGTACATGCAGGCAGAGCGCTGTATACATAATAATAAATAAATAAATCTTTAAAAAAAAAAAAAAAAAGGATAGCAGACTACCAAGAAGAAACTTGATACCCTAGCATCATATTCAAGGGGAGGAGGTCCCTATCAGTCACAGTCATAGGGAAGGGGAGTGGGGTGAGAGCAGGAGGGAGGGAGGAATGGGAAGATGCACGGGATGGGATAGCAATTGAGATGCAATATGAATGATTTTATTTTTCAATAAAAAATATTTTAAAAAAACAAACAAAAACATTATAATTTTTACATAAAATATGTTTTATAGATTGTTGCTTAAATAATGATATTAATCTACTTCAATAAACAACAAGAATGAAATATAGATGTATTTCCACTGTTCCATCTCAAATGCTTACATTGTCTCTTCTGTCTTGATTATTTAAAGTCATTTTGGTTGGTTATGAGATAATATGATTAAATATTCTATGATTTACTTAATAAATACCATAAACCTGAGCATAAAAAAAAAATGTTCCTGTAAAAAAAAAAAAGAAAGAAAAAAATGTTCCCATAATATCAGGGAACATCAGGGAGCTGTTTGAGGAGGTTTAGGAAGCGTCTTAGTTAGGGTGACTATTGCTGTGATGAAATACCATGAGCCACTTGGGAAGAAACTTTATTTCCCTCACACTTCCATATAATATGTCATCACCACAATCAGTAAAAGCAGGAATTCAAGCAGGGAAGGAACCTGGAGGCAGGAGCTGACGCAGAGGCCGCAGAGGGCAGCTGCTTACTGGCTTGCTCAACATGGCTTACTCAGCCTGTTTCTTTTATTTCTTTTATTTTGTTTTGTTTTTCAAGACAGGATTTCTCCATAGCTCTTGCTGTTCTAGACTCGTTCTGTAGACCAGGGTGGCCTGGAACTCAGAGATGCTTCTGGCTCTGCCTCCGGAGTACTGGGATTAAAGGCCTGCCTCACCACTTCCCAGCTTCAACCTGCTTTCCTTTCCTTCTTTCTTCTTCTTCTTCCTCCTCCTCCTCCTCCTCCTCCTCCTTTTTCTTCCAAGACAGGGTTTCTTTGTGTAGCCTTGACTATTCTGGACTTACTTTGTGGACCAGGTTGGTCTCGAACTCACAGAGATCCTCATGCCTCTGCCTCCCAAGTGCTGGGATTAAAAGCGTGCGCCACCATCACCCAGCCAATAGCCAGATTTTATGGAGGCATTTTTCTAAGTTGAGGGTCTCAGATGACTATAGTTTGTGTCAAATTGACATAAAATTCAGCTGGCACAAGAGATGTGGCCTTGTCAGAGGAAGTATGTCACTGGGGTGTGGTCTGAGATTATATAGCTTTGCCCTAATTCCAGTTCGCTTTCTTTGTTTCATGTGTGCTGTTAAAAATGTCATCTTTGGTGCTGGAGAGATGGCTCGGAGGTTAAGGGCACTGACTGCTCTTCCAGAGGTCCTGAGTTCAATTCCCAGCAACTAGTAGATGGTGACTCACAACCATCTATAATGGGATCTGATGCCCTCTTCTGGACTGCAAGTGTACTGTATCCATAATAAATACTTTTTTAAAAAAAAAAAGTCATCTTTGCGGGGCATGGTGGCGCACACCTTTAATCCCAGCACTCGGGAGGCAGAGGCAGGTGGATCTCTGTGAGTTCAGACCAGCCTGGTCCACAAAGGGAGTCCAGGACAGCCAAGGCTACACAGAGAGACCCGACTTGCAAAACCAAAATAAAATAAAATAAAATGTGATCTTTAAGCTTTCAGCTCCTGCTTCCATGCTTACTGCTTGCTGCCATGCCTCCCCACTATAGTGGACTCATCCCTCTGGAACCATAAACCAAAACAAACTTCTTTTTTTTTTTGGTTTTTTGAGACAGGGTTTCTCTGTGTAGCCTTGGCTGTCCTGGACCCGCTTTGTAGACCAGGCTGGCCTCGAACTCACAGTGATCCACCTGCCCCTGCCTCCCAAGTGCTGGGATTATAGGCGTGCGCCACCACGCCCGGCCAAAACAAACTTCTTATAAACATTACATTTGGTCATGGTGTATTGCAGTAAGAGAAATCAAACTAAAGCAATATTTTATGCACATACTTCAATATATTGCTTTTTTGTTTGTTTGTTTGTTTGTTTGTTTGGAGGGGGGGTTGGTTTTTGTTTTGTGTTGTTTTTTGGACTTTTTTTTTTTTTTGAGACAGTGTTTTTCTGTGTAGCCTTGGCTGTACTAGAACTCTCTTGTAGACCATGATGGCCTCGAACTCAGAGACCCACATGGCTCTGCCTCCTGAGTTCCGGGACTAAAGGTGGGTGCCACCACTGGACGTCTCCAATATACTTTTAAACAAATAACGGACTGATACATCTAAAATCAATATATGGATGGACATGGTGGCATAGGCCTTTAATCCCAGCACTTGGGAGGCAGAGGCAGGTGGATCTGTGAGTTTGAGGCCGGACTGGTCTACAGAGGAAGTTCCAGGACAGCCAGGGCTGTTACACAGAGAAACCCTGTCTTGAAAAGCCAAAAAAAGAAGAAGAAAAGTATCCCTTCCCATGGGGCAAGTCGAACAGGGTCTCTGGAAGAAGGAGTGGGGACTTAAGGGGGACAGAGACACAAAGAATGAAGACAGGACAAGTTCTGATCGAGGCTCAACTTTATTTAAGCAAGCGTGGCTTATTTAGCAGGAAAGACCGCCAAGACCTTGTTACAAACTCACTTTCCCTAGGCAAGCTGAAAAGAATACATTCCTCTGAATAGTTCCCTGTCAGAACTTCCTCTCAGCAGTAGACAAAGATCAACATCTCAAAGGTCAGGGCATGCAGCCTTAAGCTCAGCGACCTCCTCCTGCAAAGGTCAAGAACTCACACAGCACGGGAATTGGAGGCCAGTCTGGTCTACGGAGTGAGTCCAGGATAACACAGAGAAACCCTGTCTCAAAAAACCAAAAACAGCAACAACAAAGATCACAGCATGTAGCTTAAGCACAGATCCCCAAAGAAAAGAAAAGAAAAGAAAAGAAAAGAAAAGAAAAGAAAAGAAAAGAAAAGAAAAAGAAAAGAAAAGGAAAAAACAATAACTAACAAATTAGCAAACAGATCAAAATATTAGACTGAGCAATTGGTTACAGTCCTTTAATCCTGGCACTCAGGATGCAGAAGCAGGTTGATGTCTGTGATTTTGAGTCCAGCCTAACCTACATAGTGAACTTCAGGACAGCCAGGGCTACATAGAGAGACCCTGTCAATAAATAAATAAATATATAAATAAATAAATAAAATTTAAACGAAAATATTTAGCTGGGTTTACTGGTACATGCTTGTCACCTCCAGCACGTGGGAGGTAGAGGCAGGAGGATCTCTGTGAGTTTGAGACCAGCCTGGTGTACATAGTGAGTTCCAGGACAGCCAGGGCTACATAAAGAGACCCTGTCTCAAAAATAAATAAATAAAATAAAAATGTCTAGCTGGGTGTTGTAGCGGTCAGCACTTGGGGGGTAGGGTCAAGACCATCAGGAGTTCAAGGTCACCCTCACCTGCATGCTGGGTTCAGGGTTAGCCTGGGATACATGAGACCCTGTGGGGAGCAGAGGACACCTTGTGTGAATATGTTCAGAGTGGCTAAAATACCTGGGCCCCAGTGACTCAGGCTCATGGAAATGGCCAGGCCTTCCCCGCAGGGTGTGGCTCAGACTTTGCTCTGCTGTCAGTGCAGGAAAAAAAAAAACTACACAAACTGCACAAAAACTAGCAACTACAGACCCCTAAATGGCTGCAACCTGAAATGTTCTTCCTAGTAAGAGATTTCTTACCAGGGTTCGCTAACTCCCCCTCCTGGGCTGACGCAAGCACAGCCCACCCAATGCCGTCATTTCTGTAAGTGTGGCCATCCTTTCTTCATTCCCTTGTCACTCCAGTCAGGTCAATTGCAAAATCCCAAAGGATGCAGTGAGACCTGGTCTAAAAGCCTGAAAGAGCCAGATGTGGTGGCGCATGGCCTTCAATGCCAGCCCTCTGGGCACAGAGGCAGTCAAATTTCTGTACATTCAAGGCTAGTAATTCCAGGTCAGCCAAGACTGCATAATGAGATTTTGTCTCAAAAAAATCTAACAAACAAGAAAAAAGAAAAAAAAAAGCAGCCTGGTCTACAAAAGCAACTCCAGAACAGCCAGGACTGTTACACAGAGAAACACTGTCTTGAAAAACCTAAAAAAAAAAAGAGGGGGGGCAGGTGTGGTGGTGCATGCACACCTTTAATCCCAGCACTTGAGAGGCAGAGGTAGGTGGATCTCTGTGAGTTCAAGGCCAGCCTGGTCTAAAAAGAGAGTCCAGACCAACCAAGGCTACACAGAGATACCCTAGCTCAAAAAAACCACACCACACCACACACACACACACACACACACACACACACACACACACACAAACACACATCAAACCCAAGCTTCTGTACTGTCTCAAACAGTGAAAACACTTCTATTAGCTTTTTGTGTATGTTTTCAGTGTTTATATAAACAAACAAGAATATATACAATTGTATATATGTATATATGCATATATTTTCTTGTGTGTGTGTGTATATATTCTTGTGCATATGCATATGTATATATAATACATATATACATACATACACGTATACACACATACATATATACATGCCCACACACATACAAGAAGAGAGGTGCCCTAGGACTGACTCCTTAGCAGCCAAAATGTTACCTTGGACTTCTGAGCCTCCTGTCACTGTCTCTCAAGTTTTGGGACCACAGGCATATACTACTATATCTGAGTTAGGGAATAAATATGCCTAATTATTTAAAAATCACAGTTTATCAGGACAGACAAGGGTAACACACAGGGAGACCCTGTCTCAAAAAAAAAATAAAATAAAAATTACAGTTTAGGACCTAGAGAGATGCCTCATCAGTTAGGAGCACTTCTTGCAAAGGACCTGGGTTCAATTCCCAGCACCTGCCTAGTGCTCACAACCATCTGTAACTCCAGTTTCATGAAATTCAACTTCCCTTCTGGCCTCCATGGGCACTGTGTGCATGTGTACAGATACATCTAAGCAAAACACCCATCCACATAAAGGAAATAAACACATCTTTTTTAAAATGACATTTGTAGCTGGGTGGTGGTGATGCATGCCTTTAAGCCTTTAATCCCAGCACTTGGGAGGCAGAGACAGTTGGATCTCTGACTTTGAGGTGAGCCTGGCCTACAGAGTGAGTTCCAAGACAGCCAAGGCTACACAGAGAAATCCTGTCATGAAAAACAAACAAAAGAGAAATTTATTTGTTTATATTACTGGGGAGAGGTATACCACAGCACATCTATGGAGGTCAGAGGACAATTTACAGGAGCTGTTTCTCTCATCCCACCAATAGGCTGTCTTTGGTCACAAGACGCTTTATCAGCTGAGCCACCTTAGTGGTCCAAATATTCTCAAATTTCTCATGGACAATAATTGTATATTCATATCTCATTCTATACCATGCCTTTTTAGCTTAAGACTGTATCCTGAATTTTTTTTCCTTTTGTGTAAACAAAGTTTCCTGATTCCATTTTTTGTTGTTGTTGTTTTGTTTTGTTTTTTTTTTGCTTTGTTTGTTTGTTTTTGTTTTTTTTGAGACAGAGTTTCTCTGTGTAGCCTTGGCTGTCCTGGACTCGCTTTGTAGACCAGGCTGGCCTCAAACTCACAGAGATCCGCCTGCCTCTGCCTCCTGAGTGCTGGCATTAAAAGCATGTGCCACCATGCTGGGCTCCTGACTCCATTTTTAAGTCATGTACCTTGTCTGCACTCATACTTGCAGTCTCAGCACTCAAGAGGCTGAGGCAAAAGGATTGTTTTATATGCTTTATATAGTTTTTCTTTTTCTTTCTTTCTTTCTTTTTTTTTTTTTTTTTTTGGCTTTTTGGCTTTTTGTCTTTTTTTGGGACAGGGTTTCTCTGTGTAGCCCTGGCTGTCCTAGACTCATTTTTCAAGGCTGGCCTCGAACTCATAGAGATCCACCTGCCTCTACCTCCCAAGTGCTAGGATAAAGGGGTGTGTCACCACGTCCAGCTTTTGAATTATCTTAAAAACTTTAAAATTTTTATTTTTTTCATTTTGTATGAGTGTGAGTGCTGGCCTGAGTGCATCTATGTGCACCATGTATGTGCTGCAAGAGGACATCAGATACCCTGGAACTGGATGGTTCTGATCTACCATGCGAGTGCTCAAAACTGAACCTGGGTCTTGGGCAAAGAGCAGCCAGTGCTCTGAATCCCTGGGCCATCTCTCAAGCGCCTTAATAATTCTACTGATTAAAATATTTTATTATGCCGGGCATGATGGCACACAACATTAATCCCAGTACTCGGGAGGCAGAGGCAGGCGGATTCCTGTGTGTTCGAGAGGCCACTCTGGTCTACAAAGTGAGTCTAGAACAGTCAAGGCTACACAAAAAAAAAAAACCCTGTCTTGAAAAACAAAACAATAACAACAACAAAAAAAGAGCTGGGCATGGTGATGCACACCTTTAATCCCAGCACTCGGGAGGAGAGACAGGTGGATCGCTGTTAGTTTGAGGCCAGCCTTTTCTACAAAGAGAGTTCCAGAACAGGCAGGGCTATCACACAGAAAAACCCTGTCTCAAAAAAACCAAAAGAAGAATTTTCTTTCTTTCTTTCTTTCTTTCTTTCTTTCTTTCTTTTTATTTATTATTATCATTATTTTTTTGTTTTGTTTCGTTTTTCGAGACAGGGTTTCTCTATGTAGCCTTGGCTGTCCTGGACTCCCTTTGTAGACCAGGCTGGCCTTGAACTCATGGTCATCCTCCTGCCTCTGCCTCCTGAGTGCTGGGATTAAAGGCAAGTGCTACCACGCCCGGCAAGATTTTTTTTTAATTACATTTTTTGTGTGTTTCCAGGGTGGAGAACAAGAGCGTGTGGAGATCAGAGGAAAAATCTGTGGGAGTCAGTTCTCTCTTGGTCTGCCATACAAATCCTGGGAGTTGAAGTCAGGTAGACAGGCTTGGCAGCAAGCGCCTTTATCCACTGAGGCATCTCAATGGCCCAGATTTTGAAGAGTGTGTCTGTGTGTGTAAATGACATGCTGGTCCAAGGACCATTTGTGAACATGTAAATTCCCTTCTTCCACCTTTTAGCCTCCGAGATAGTCAGGTTTGACCACGAGGAACTTGGCTCACTGAGCCACCTCAGCAGCCCCTGTTAACACGGTCGTAAGTCTTCACTGTGAATGCAGCTCGCTCAGTTATGGAGGCTTGATTCGTTTCCAATATGATAAACGCATTTAGCAACTTCAGAAATCAAGTAGATTTCCTTCCTTCCCTGCCCTCCCCCCTCCACCTCCCCAATGCAGCCCACGCCTTCAAAACAGACATTTCATCCTCTTCGGTTGAAGGATGACAAAGCTGCCATCTGTTAATCCAATCTGCATTGTGAGAAGAGGAGACTTCTTTCTACCACGTGAAAAGACCCTCTCCGGCTCCACCGGGAATTTCCCAGGGTCTTACCAGGGCAAAACAGCCACAGGATCTTGTGCTTATCTTGCCTCTTTGCAAATTGTGAATTTGCAAACCGGGAAGGGAGAAATGTTTCTGAGAACACTGAGTTAAGTCACGGGTAAGCCACGCCAAGGCTAGAATTTGCCCAGGAATTTGTCAGAAAGCCAAGCGCAGACAACCAAAGGAATGCTTCCTAAGTCACATTGCAAACCAGAGCCTGTTCATGAGGCTGCCTGTCACTGGCAACTCTGCTCATGACACCCCTGTTGTTGTTAATATTACCTGTATTATCAATATGCCTGACTAGCAATTAATTAAGACACAGACACCTGTTATATTTTAAAATAGCCTTACTTAACCTGGGGCAGGGCAGACATTAATCCTCTAAACTACCTCCCATGCTGGGGCAGGTATGTGATACCTGCCCCAACCCCATGCCATCTGCTTCTAATAATTTTTATCAAGCTACATCCCATCCATAATGCCATAATCTGGGCCAAATCTCCATCCACACCGGCCACGTGCTTCTCTTCCATCTAACCCGTGGCGGCCTTCCTCTTCCTTCTCCTCCTCTGGGGTCTTTCTCCTCACTCCCCATGGCCATCTTTCTTCTTCCCAAGATTCCTCCTTCCCTCCCTCCCTCCCTCCCTCCCTTCCTTAATCTCTAGCTCCTCTATCGCCTCTGCCCTGCTCAAGTGGGATGACTTTTTAGTCATCCAAAGGTGGGTCACAGAGACAGCAAGCAGTAATTAGCATCAATATGCATTAGACCATCCTCCAACACACCCCAGTGACACTGACCAACCACGCCTTCACCCTGTTCTGGCCCGTGCAACATTCCCAGGCAATTATTTGCACCTTCCTTCTCTAAGGGTTATGGCTCCCCAAGCAGTGTACTGAGTGAGGTCTTAGGCCTGAGAGATGGTGGACTCCTAAGAGTTCAGCCATCTGGGATGCTGTCTTTCTGTCTTTTTTCTTTTTCTTTCTTTCTTTCCTTTTTTTTTTTTCTGTTTGCTTGTTTTTCCGAGACAGAGTTTCTCTGTGTAACAGCCCCAGCTGTCCTGGACTCACTGTGCAGACGAGGCTGGCCTTTAACTCAACGATCTGCCTGCCTCTGCCTCCCAAGTGCTGAGATTAAAGGCATGTTCCACCACCGCCGCCGCCGGCCTGGGATGCTGTCTTGAGAGTAGATTGATGTAGCTCTTGTGGGGGCCCAGCTCAGTCCTGCCTCTGGCCCCCTGGTGTCGTTGTCCCCCCCCCTTCCACCCTCCTACCCTCCCTCCCATCCTTCCCCCTCCCCTTCCCATCCCCCACCTCCCTGCTGCTGAGGCAGTAGGATAAGTAGTTCAAGATCAGTCTGAGCTACATAAACAGTTGAGGGTCTGTCTGAGGTAATGAGACCCTATCTCAAAAATAAAACACACCTTTAGTCCCAGCACTTGGGAGACAGAAGCAGATTGAGTTCCAGGATGGCCAGGGCAACACAGAGAAACCTTGTCTGAGGGGCATGGGTGGGGAGTCACAAGGATCTAAAAGACAACAGAAGCCAACATACTCAAAAAGCAAAGCAAAAGCTGGGCGTGGTGGCGCACGCCTATAATCCCAACACTTGGGAGGCAGAGACAGGTGGATCGCTGTGAGTTCGAGGCCAGCCTGGTCTACAAAGGGAGTCCAGGACAGGCAGGGCTGTTACACAGAAAAACCCTGTCTTGGAAAAAAAAAGAATATTACTCATCGGCTGGGCACAGTGGTGCTGGCCGGCAATCCCAACATTGGGGGAGCTAAAACAGGAGGATGGAGAGTGCCTAGATCAGCCTGGGGTATAAAGAGGCTGTGTCTCAAACAGGAAAAGAAAAACCGAGAGGAATCTACATGTTTCTTTCTTTCTTTTCTTTTTTCTTTTATTTATTTATTTATTTGTTTTTTCAAGACAGGGTTACCCTGCGTAGTAGCCATGTCCTGGAACTCACTCTGTAGACCAGACCAGGCTAACCTTGAACTTAGAGAATCACCTGCTTCAGTCTCCCAAGTGCTGGGAGGGAACAAAGGAGTGAACCACCACTGTCCAGACCTATTTATTTATGTATTTATTTGCTTATTTATTTAGTTTTTGTTTTGTTTTGTTTTGAGGGACAGGGTTTCTTTGTGTAGCTACCAGGCTGGCCTCGAACTCACAGAGATCAGCGTGTGTGTGTGTGTGTGTGTGTGTGTGTGTGTGTGTGTCCCTTGTTCTCCCAACCCCCCACCAATCAGCAATTTTCAGCAACACCAATCATTGTTATTGGCTGTAGTTATCCTGTTACGCCCTCGAACTTTTTCTTCTGGTCAGCCTCCCTGAAACTTTGTGTCCTTTGAACAACAGTACCCACAATCCTCCCTCCCCCCTTTTCTGAGGAGGAGGAGGGCCTCCTTTCACTCTTAGCTTTCCTGAATTGAACTGTTTTTCCTCTCCACGGGTGAGTGATTTGTTCTATGCCAAATTTATTTCAGTTACCAAGAAGTCTTGCAGGTTCCTTTATCTTGTGGCAAATGACAGGAACACGAGGCCAGATGTGGTGAGGCCAGATGTGGTGGCGCACGCCTTTCGTCCCAGCCCTTGAGAGGAAGAGGCAGGAGGACCTCCGTGAGTTTAAGGCCAACCTGGTCTACATAGTGAAACCCAGGACAGCCAAGGCTATGTAGAGAGGCTGCGTCACAAGCAAACATGTCGCTTCTGTTATCCATTTACCTACTGTTGGATACTCAGGCTGGTTCTCTCAGTTGCTGAGACTAGGGTCTCCACAAACATAGGGTGCAGATGTCTCTCCCATACAGTGCTTTCGGTTCCTTTGGATGTGTACCCAGACATTTGGTTGCCTCATCATATGGTGGTTCTATTTTTAACTCCTTAAGGATTTTTGAAATGATAACATGTAAGCCAAGAACTGAAGGATAAAGGAAAAAAAACCAGCCACGGGAAGATCTCAGGAAAGCCTGGGCATTCCAAACAGAGGGCAGGGTTGACATAAAGGTCCAGGATGTTGAACCCAGAAGGAAAAGCCCCATAGGCCAGTGGTCGGTGTAACGGGCTGCTAGAGCCAGAGGCGATGAAAGGGGAAGTTGAGCCGGGCGGTGATGGCGCTGGCCTTTAATCCCAGCACTCGGGAGGCAGAGGCAGGCGGATCGCTGTGAGTTCGAGTCCAGCCTTGTCTACAAAGCGAGTCCAGGAGAGTCAAGGCTACACAGAGGAAACCCTGTCTTGAAAAACCAAAAAAAAAAAAAAAGAAAGGGGAAGTTGATATATAAAGCAGGTCAGGTCAGGATGTGACAAGGCATCTGGCTTTCGTTCAAGTATAAAGGGGAGAAATCAGAGGGAGGAAATGACACAATTCTATTTCTGTTTCTGATTTTTTTTTTTTTTTTTGAGACAGGATTTCTCTGTGTAACAGAGCCCTGGCTGTCCTGGACTCCCTTTGTAGACCAGGCTGGCCTTGAACTCACAGAGATCCACCTGCTTCTGCCTCCTGAGTACTGGGGTTGAAGAAGATGTGTCCCATTGCTGGGCTGGAAAACAAAAACAAAAACAAAACTCTTGCTGTAGCAAAGAAGCGGGTGAGAACATGGAAGGGAGGAGGCCTGATGTTCTGGATCACGTGGGACTGATGCTGGTGGTCTCTCATGGGTGGTCCCTAGCAGGGGAGCCCGGCTCTGTAAGCTGCAAGGAAATTGCTTTATCTGGAGGCATCTGGAGGGGCCTTTCTGCCTTGTGTAAGCACTGATGAAACTGTGAAAACAACAAAGTCCCTGTCCTCGTGGACACAGGAAACGCTGATAACTGGCCACTGGCCGCTGCTATGTGGCTAAACCTTTTTCTTCTCTGTCTCTCTCTCTCCTCCCCTCTCCTCCCCTCCTTTCTCATTCCCCCTCCTCCTCTCTCCTTCTTTCTTTCTTTCTTTCTTTCTTCTTCTTTTGCTTTTCTGTTACTGGGATAAACAGTAGGACCAAAAGCAACTCAGGGAGAAAAGGGTTTGTTTCTCTTAACACTTTCACATCACAGTCCATTAGGAAGGGGAGTCAGAACTTGATGCAGAGGCCATGGAAGAGGCCTGCTTGCTCGGCCTGATGTCTTACACAACCCAGGACACTTGCCCAGAAATGGCATCACCTACTATGGACTAGGATTTCCCATATCAATCATCAACCAAGAAGATGTTTCAGCCAGGTCAGCCAGGCATGGTGGCGCACGCCTTTAATCCCAGCACTCAGGGAGGCAGAAGCAGGCAGATGGCTGTGAGTTTGAGGCTGGCCTGATCTACAAAACAAAAAAACAAAACAAATAAACAAAACAACCCCAGAAAACAACAACAACCAAAAACTTAGAACAACAACAACAAAAATGTTTCAAAAAACCTAACACAAAACAAAAAAATGTTTCATGGACTTTGCCTACAAGTCAGTCTCTGTGAGATGTTTTCTCTCTTCAAATTACTTTACCTTATGCCAATTGACAAAAAAAAAAAAACGGGCATGGTGGTGCACGCCTTTAATCCCAGCATTTGGGAGGCAGAGGCAGGCGGATCACTGTGAGTTCGAGGCCAGCCTGGTCTACAAAGCGAGTCCAGGACAGGCAGGGCTACACAGAGAAACCCTGTCTCGAAAAAACAAAAAACAACAACAACAAAAAAGCAGCACTCACATTCATTCTCTTCCTTCCTTCCTTCCTTCCTTCCTTTTTTTTTTTTTTTTTTTTTTTTTTTCTGTAACCCTCAAGGCTGATTTCAAACTGAATATGTAGTTTAGCTAAGGATAACTTTGTACCTCTCTTCCTCCTCCCCAAGACAGCATTTCTCTGTGTTATCTTAGCTGTCCTGAACTTACTTTGTAGACCAGGCTGGCCTCGAACTCACAGAGATATGCCTGCCTCTGCCTCTGGGATTAAATGTGTGGGTCACCACCGCCTGGCAAACACCAATTCTTGAAAAACAATTCTGGGAGAAGCTCTTTTTGGAAATTCTGAGGCTTAGCTTATTAGATTAGGACAGAAAAATACATCAGTCAGATCTCAACCAGAGAGCCAGGCGTGGCAGCGCAGATCTGTAATACCAGAGACTGAGGCTGAAGAATCTGTAGTCTAGGACTGTGGCATGAACCCTATCTCGAAATAAAGAATTAAAAAGATGGCTGAGGATATAGCTCAGAGGTAGAAGCCCTGCCTAGAATCCCCCAGCGAGGGACTGTGGGTGCGGCTCCTTAGCAGAGTAACTTTTAGCTTAAACTCCACCAGTAGGGGTATAAGGGGCTGGCTCAGTGGTAAAGGACCTGGATAGAATTCACCAGTAAGGGTTTGGGGGTAATGGCACAGCAGTATATAGCACGTGCCCTAAAATCTAAGCAGTAGGGGCTTAGGGCATGGCTCAGTGTTCTATTGCTGACTTAATGCCTACCAGCAAAAGACCAAGAATGTAGTTTAGTGGTAGCGCTCTTGACTATAATATAGAGATACCATGGGCATAGCTAAAGATAGACCCTCTTGCCTAGTATCCATCAATGAAGGGCTTGAGGCCTGCCTTACTGGTAGACCTAGCATGTGGGGGCACCCAGATTTCCGTTCCCAGTAACACACACACACACACACACACACACACACACACACACACACACACGAGATGTGGTACCACTCTGCCTCATATAGACTGTGAGAATTCTTACGGGAATTAGGCTGTGTGAGTTATGGGAGCTAGCCAGCCACATCATCTTCACACGTGCTCCCCACATGTGAAACGGAATGGGAAGACAAAGGAACCAGCTGCAAAGAGGGGAGACAGATACAATGTGGGGGAGGCCGCCGATGAAATGGAACCACATCTGTCATCTTGTTATATAACATCCACCTCACAGGACTGTTCAGTGACTGAGCATAAAGCACGCAAACCATTGACCTTCCGGGTAAGGCTAGCCTCCTGCCCTAGCTCTGCCTCGGGACTCATTAAGTCTGTGGAAAGGTAACGAAGGCTGGTGAGATGGCCCAGCCATTAAGAGCATTGGCTGCTCTTGTAGAGGGCCAGGGGTGCCATTCCCAGCGCCCACATTGGAGGGCTCCCAACAACCTTTAACTCCAGTTCTAATGGGTCTTTTGTCCTCTTCGGCACTCCAGAGGCATTGCACACATGTGGTGTGCACAGGCATACTTGCAGACAAAACACTCATATGTATTAAAACCAAATCTTAAAAACAAACAAACAAACAAACAGAAAACCCAAATAATAAAGTTGAGTATTTTCATGCCTGGAATCACAGCACTCTGGAGTCATAAAGAGTTTAAGGCCAGCCAGAAAATGATACATTTTTCTCTCCAACCCTTGGCTAGCCTGGAAACTTCTATGTATAATGGGCTGGACTGGAAATCAGAGATCTGTCCGCCTCTATTTCATGAGAGCTAGGATTAAATGTGTGCACCACCACACCTGTCTACGTAGTGAGTTGGAGTCCAGTCTGAACTATGTAATAAGACCTTCTTTCTTTCTTTTTCTTTCTTTCTTTCTGGTTTTGTTTGTTTGTTTGTTTTTGTTTTTTTGAGACAGGGTTTCTCTCTGTAATAGCTCTGGCTGTCCCAGACTCAATTTGTAGACCAGGCTGGCCACGAACTCACAGCGATCCGCCTGCCTCTGCCTCCTGAGTGCTGGGATTAAAGGCGTGTGCCACCATGCCTGACCTAAGACCCTGTTTCAAAGAAAAGAAAAGAGGAAATGAGGCAGGAAGGAAGAAGAGCTTTTTCTTCGAGATGCTATCTGTTTCTGTAGGTCTGGAATTCACGTCCCTCTGGCCTTAACTTTTCAGAGGTGAGATCACTGGTACGCACAATGAACCACACCTGGCTCTAATGAAGCAAGGTTCCTTTCTATTTACCTGTTTACCTATGTATGTATGTATGTATGTATGTATGTATGTATGTATGTGAGACATGATCTCTTTTGTTTTATCTTGGTGCCTTGTTTGTTTGCTTGTTTTCGAGACAGGCTTTCTTTGTATAACTGCCCTGGCTGTACTGAAACTCAATTTGTAGACCAGGCTGGCCTTGTCTCTGCCTCTTGAGTGCTGGGATTAAAGTGTATGCCGTAATGCCTGGCCCCTTTCTAGTTTTATGTTGCCTTGACCCAAGCTAGAGTTATCTCAGGGGAAGGAATCCCAATTAAGAAAATGTCTCCAGCACTTAGGAGGCAGAGGCAGGAGGATCTCTGTGAGTTAGAGGCCAGCCGGATCTACAAAGAGAGTTCTGGAACAGCCAAGGCTACACAGAGAAACTCTGTCTCTCAAAGAACCTAGAAGGAGGAGGAGGAGGAGGAGGAGGAGGAGAGGTGGCAGGCAAGCCTGTCAAAAAAAAATTTTTTTTTTTAAATTAGTAATTGATACAGGAGGGCTCAGCTTGTTGTGGGTGGTGCCATTCCCGGGCTGGTGGTCCAGGGTTCTACAAGGAAGCAGGCTGATAAACCATGGGGGGCAAAACAGTATGAAGCACCTCTCCATGGTGCTTGCATCAGAAGGGTCCCTGCCCTGTTTGAGTTCCTGTCCTGACTTCTTTATGATAGACTATGATCTGGAACCTTGAGCTAAATAGACCCTGTCCTCCCCCACTTGCTTTCGGCAGTGGTATCTCACCATAGCAACAGTAACCCAAAGAAAGACAGTGAATGTAGCTGCATGTATGTATGTGAACCATATGCATGCCAGTGTTTATGGGGTCCACAAAAGGGTGTCTGCTCCCCTAGAACTGGAATTGGGGTTGATCATGAGCCACCTGGCCTGTGTGCTAAGAACCTAATCCAAGGCAGCCATTGCTCTTGACTGCTGATTGGCCCACAAGTTTATGACCAGCCTGGGCTACATAATGAGTTCTAGGCTAGCCTAGGCTACAGAGACTCAAAACAAAAAACAAAAAACAAACAAACAAACAAACAAAAACAACATAGCCATGACTCAGTTCCTAGGAGGAATGGGGACATTATGCCATGCAGGGTTCCCTGAGGCAGCACTTAGGTGGGTCAAGAGGCAGAGGGAGGAGCTGGAGAGATGACTCACCAGTTACGAACAGTGGCTTCTCTTCCAGAGGACCCAGGTTCAATTCCCCATACCCACAAGGCAGCTCACAATTGTCTGTAGCTCCAGTTCCAGGGTGTCCAACACCCTCACACATACATACATGCAGGCAAAACACCAATCACATGAAATTTAAGAGAGAGAGAGAGAGAGAGAGAGAGAGAGAGAGAGAGAGAGGGAGAGAGAGAGAGAGAAACTAGGGAAGGGGTATGCAAGAAGTTGTACTTGGCTTGTGAGAAAAAGCCAAGCAAGAGATTTAGGATCCACTCCTTTGAATTACTTCAGAGAGCTTTGGAGCTCAGTGGTATTTTGGTCCTCTGGGACCTGCCCTGGGGTGACAGCAACCCTGGGTACGAGAGCCTGGTGGAGCAGGTGTCGCTTGGCATGGGCCCCAGGTTGTGTAACTACAGAGGGATAATTGCCCTCTGCCTCCGCTTGTTGTTCACCACAGGTAGAAATTTCTTAGGTGTGGGAGGGGGAGAGCAAGAAACCCCAAGTGCCAAGAATCAGAAGTGAGGAGCCAGGCCAGGCTTGGTGGTGAATGCCTTTAGCTCAGCACTTGGGGTTGGTGGGGGGTGGGGGGGTTAGAAGAAGAGGAAGAAAAGAAAAAAAGTGACAGCTTTGGTTGAGGGTCAGGGAATACTAAGCGGCAGTTACTGAGAAGAGGTCCAGATGATCTTAATCAAATCCAAGCAGCTCTAACAAGCAAGAGTCCCAGGCAGCGTCAGTTGTGCCAAGAACTAAACTGACATTAATTTTCCAAAGCTGACCTATTACATAGTTTCCTAATTCAGTAGACTTTCCTTCGGCTTCTTGTTCTAAAGAACAAGAAATGATATCATCCTTTGGATACTCTTGGGCCCTGCCTTGGAGACTGGCCTCCAGGCCTGGAGTCTGCTGACCTAATCCCTCCCTCTCCCAGATGTGGCTCAGCTGGTGCAGTGCCAGCCTAGCAGTGTTTGAAGCATGGAATTCCAAATCAACTCACTGTGATGAGGCAGGGTGGTGGTGGTGCATGCCTTTGATCCCAGCACTTGAGAGGCAGAGGCAGGAGGATTGCTCTGAGTTTGAGGCCAGCCTGGTCTACAGAGGGAGTTCCAGGACAGCCAGAGCTGTTATACAGAGAAACCCTGTTTCAAAACAAACAAACAAACAAACAAACAAACCAAAAACCAAAACCAACAACACAAACCTCATTGTGATGAGTTACACACACATACACACACAAACACACACACACACACACACACACACACGTATTTGGGAGGCAGAGACAAGAAGGTCAGAAGGTCAAGGTCATCCTTGGCTGTAACGGGTTTGAAGCCAGCCTGGAAGATGTAAGACCCCCATCTAGAAAGGGACTGGATAGAACGTGAGACCCCCATCTAGAAAGGGACTGGATAGATAGCTCAGCTCTTATCGAGCTTGAGTGTGGGGGAAGGGTCGAGGAGAGCCAGACAGCAGGAGTTGGCAGGAGTTGGGCCTCCTCCCCCCTCTCAACCTGGGGCCATAAAGTCAGCTGCCCCACTGTCAGTCACCCTGGTAGTAATTTATTACCTTGACACTTGGTAGGCTTCACTCCTTGTTTGACCTTATAAGGTAACCCCCACCCCCACGCCCTATCCCTGAATATGCAAATGAAGTGTCTTCACCCCTGTCCCAGCCAATTGTACTCAGCCACACAACCTTGCTTCAGAGACTCTGGCCACCTCCCCAGGGGCATAGATTACCCTCTCTCCAATAAACAAACCAGTTCTCCGGAGCTGTTCTCAATCCTGGGTTCTTTGCCTGTGCACTCACCAAGATCCGGCCTGCGCGCGCGCGCACGCGCACACACACACACACCCACCCTCACTCCCCCAGCCCCCACCCCTCCCAGCTCCACCCCCAGTTCCCACCCCACCCCACCACACCCCGGCCAAGTTCAGGCCCCTCCTCCCTCAGGGGAGAAGCGGAACTGCAGTGGCATTTTGTTGTTGCTCTTTTAGACAGCTGAATTTTTTTTGTTTGTTGGTTGTTGGTTTTGTTTGTTGAGACAGGGTTTCTCTGTGTAGCCTTGATTGTCCAGGACTCACTTTGTAGACCAGGCTGGCCTCGAACTCACAGCGATCCGCCTGCCTCTGCCTCCCGAGTGCTGGGATTACAGGCGTGGGCCACCACCCCCGGCCTGGTTGTTGGTTTTTTGAGACAGAGTTTCTCTGTGTTAGCCTTGGCTGTCCTGGATTCCCTTCGTAGATTGGTCTCAAACTCACATCTGTCCACCTGCCTCTGCCTCCCCGAGTGCTAGAATTAAAGGCGTGCACCACCATGCCCCGTTAGACAGCTGATTTTATTTTACTATATTTTATTTATTTATTTTTGGTTTTTCGTTTTTTTGTTTTTGTTTTTGTTTTTGTTTTGTTTTTTTGAGACAGGGTTTCTCTGTGTAGCCTTGGCTGTCCTGGACCCGCTTTGTAGACCAGGCTGGCCTTGAACTCACAGAGATCCACCTGCTTCTAAAGGCATGCGTCACCACACCTGCCCCAACAACTGATTTTAATTCCTAGCACCTATTATAAGGTGCCGGATAACAACTGCCAGTAATTACAGCTCCTGAGGGTCCAGTGCCCTCTTCTGGCCTCTGGGCAACAACTCCTCCCATACACTTAAAAGTTATAAATAAACAATTTTAAAAAAGAGAGAGAGAGAGGGATGTCAGTTAGATGACCAGGTGGGTAAAGGCACTTGCTACCAAGCTTGATGACCTAAGTTTGATACCTGGGCCCTACATGGTGGAGGGAGAGAGCTGACTCCTACGGGCTGTCTTCCAGCCTCTGCGTGCATCACATGGAATATGTGTAACATTAAATACATGTCGTCTTTTGGTTTTTTTGTTTTGTTTTGAGACAGGATTTCACTGTGTAGCCTTGGCTATCCTGGACTCTCTTTGTAGTTCGGGCTGGCCTCGAACTCACAGCGACCTCCTGCCTGCCTCTGCCTCCCAAGTGCTGGGATTAAAAGCATGTGCCAGCATTTGGGAGGCAGAGGCAGGCAGGTCGCTGTGACTACGAGGCCAGCCCGAGAGCGTATGTCAGCCGGCGGGCGTGGAGGCGCACGCCTTTAATCCCAGCACTCGGTAGGCAGAAGCTGGAGGATCGCTGTGGGTTCGAGGCCAGCCTGGTCTACAAAGTGAGTCCAGACAGCCAAGGGTACACAGAGAAACCCTGTCTCACAAAAACAAAAACAGAAAAAAACAAACAGACAAACAAAACGAAAAGAAAAAGTGTGTGCCACCATGCCCGGCTTTTTTTTTTTTTTTTTTTTTTTTAAGATAGGGTTTCTCTGTGTAGGCCTGGCTGTCCTGGACTGGCTTTTTAGACTGGTCTGGCCTCCAACTCACAGCAATCTTTCTGCTTCTGCTGGTGTTAAAGGCGAGCGCCACCACGCCCGGCTTGATCAAGTTTTCAGTTCTCCACACTCCTCTTGCTAACTCACCAGCTAATGATTTTGCTCCTTCTATGATTTCTATTTATTCTTATTTCTTAACTGCACCCTAGGGTGAGTCACTTAGTGGTTTAAGGACGACGTTTAATGAGGCCCACTTCCTCTTTTTAGGCTTGTTCTCTGTTTGTACTTTTTCTGCTCCACCGCCCTCTGCTGACTTCCGAAGTCCTCTGCAGGATAAGGCCAGCTAGGTTTGCAGTCCACGCTGAGGTCAGAAGGGGTGGGGGATGCAGCGCTTGGTAAAGTGCTTGCCTCGCAGGGAAGCCTGGGTTCCATCCCAGCACCTCGTAAGTTAGGCATAATTGCAGACAAGAACCCAGAGAGGGGTATACCCCTTAGAAAACAGTTCACTTTTGATTATTAACGTCCATGAACCGGCGGCGGCGGCGGCGGCAGAGGCGCGGGGGGGGGGGGCGGGGTGGGGGGGGGGGGGGGACGGGGGAGGGGAGGAGGAGGAGGCGGGGTGTGTGTGCGGGAGGTGGGGAGGTGAAGGGGTGAGGGAAGTGGTGTGTGTGTGTGTGTGTGGCCTTTAATTCTAACACTGTAGAGGTAGATTTGATCTCTGAATTCAGGTCAGCCCGTTCTACACAGTGAATTCCAGGATAGCCAGGGCTACACGGAGAGACCCTGTCTTGGGGGTCATGGAGGGGGTGGGGGTGGGGGATCACTTGTCCAGGCAGAGCGAACTCTGTAATTTTTTTTTTTTTTTTTTTTCCGAGACAGGGTTTCTCTGTGTTAGCCTTGACTGTCCTGGACTCACTTTGTAGACCAGGCTGGCCTCGAACTCAAAGCGATCCACCTGCCTCTGCCTCCCGGGTGCTGGGATTAAAGGCGTGCGCCACCACGCCCGGCTGATGATGATGATTTTTTATTCCTTTTTCTGACACTGGAAAATCAAACCTATGGTCTCATGCTTGAACGACAAGCACTTTGTCGACTGAGCTTTGTCTACAGCTTGCAACTTATTTATTTATTTTGAGATAGGGTGTCTCTGTGTAGCCATGCCTGTCTTGGAACTCACTCTGCAGACCAGGCTGGCTTCAAACCTACAGACATCCACCAGCTTTCTAATGACACTGAAGTCTTGGAGAGCCTGTGGATTTATGGGTGTTGCTAACAGGAGTGTAAGCAGATGCATCACTAAAAAAAAAAAAGCCCTCTCCTGCACGGGGGGCTGACTGATGAAAGCTGGATCTCCGGAGACTCTGCGTGCAGGACTTGCAACCAGCTAAAGAAGTTGACAGGCCAGAGAGTCTCTACAGGTAACTGGCCTCCTTGAGCACTAGGCTTGCATTTGGCTCATAGACATCCATGCAAGCAAACACTAAAATACACACATACTCTATAAATAAATAAATAAATAAATAAATAAATAAATAAATAAATAAATAA
>OU015759.1:4478168-4493859 GCA_907169655.1 Acomys percivali | reverse complement strand
CAAAAGTCATCTTTTCACCTCTATGTGCATGCAGTCTATGGCATCTGCTAAGTGCACATCAGGTATGGTGGTACACCACAGGTAGATCTCTGTGAATTCAGGACCCATTAGGTCTATAGAGCAAATTGCAGGCCAGTTTAGGCTACAAGTAAAAAAAAAAAACCTGCCTTTAAAAAAATGACTATTAAGCCGGGCGGTGGTGGCGCACACCTTTAATCCCAGCACTTGGGAGGCAGAGGCAGGTGGATCGCTGTGAGTTCGAGGCCAGCCTGGTCTACAAAGGGAGTCCAGGACAGCCAGGGCTACACAGAGAAACCCTGTCGCAAAAAACAAAAAGCAAAAAACAAAAAACAAAAAAAAAATAAGAGATGTAATATGAATAAATTAATAAAATACATTTTAAAAAATGACTATTAGCTGGGCGATGGTGGCACACACCTTTAATCCCAGCACTAAGAGGCAGAGGCAGGTGGGCTCTGGTGAGTTTGAGGGCAGCCTGGTCTACAAAGTGAGTCTAGGACAGGCAAGGCAATTACACAGAGAAATTCTGTCTCAAAAAACCTTTAAAAAAAAAAAAGAAAGAAAGAAAGAAAGAGGGGCTGGAGAGATGGCTCAGAAGTTAAGAGCACTGTCTGCTCTTCCAGAGGCCCTGAGTTCAATTCTTAGCAACCACATGGTGGCTCACAACTATCTATACTGGGATCTGATGCCTTCTTCTGGCCTGCAGGAGCACATGTAGATAGAGCACTGTATACATAATAATAAATAAATATTAAAAAGGGGGGGCTGGAGAGAAGGCTCAGAGGTTAAGAGCACTGACTGCTCTTCCAGACGTCCTGAGTTCAATTCTTAGCAACCACATTGTGGCTCATAACCATCTATAATGTGATCTGGTGCCCTCTTCTGGCCTGCAGGTGTATGTGCGGGCAGAGCACTGTATACCTAATTATAAATAAATCTTAAAAAAAAAAAAAAAAAAAAAAGGGCTGCAGAGATGGCTCAGTGTGTAAGAGCACCGCCTGTACTTCCAAAGGTCATGAATTCAATTCCCAGCAACCACATGGTGGCTCACAACCATCTATAATGAAATCTGTATACATAATAAAAATAAATAAATCTAAAAAAAAAAGAAAAAAGAAAAAAGAAAAAGAAAGAAAAGAAAAAGAAAAACACTATTAGCTTTTTCAGTTTGTTTGTTTGGGTTTTGTTGTTGTCTGTTTGAGAAAGTGTAGCCCTGGCTGTCCCAGAACTCACTATGTAGACTAGGCTGGCCTGGAACACGGAGATCTACCTGCCTCTGCCCCCCGAGTGCTGGGATTAAAGCTGTGCGCCACCACCACCCATTGACTACTAGGTTTGGTTAGAAGCTAAGTGCTTGTTTTGAATGTATGAAGCGCTGGGTTTGAGCCACACACAGCACAACATAAAATCTGGTGTGGTGGTGTAATCCCAGCATTTGGGAGGTGGAGGCAGGAGAATCAAAAATTCAAGCTTATCCTTGGTTACAGTGAGGTCACATGAGACCCTGTCTCAAAAAAATAAAAATAAATAAAAAGCAGGGGTGATGGTAAAGAGTGGTGGGTGCTGCAAACCTTTAATCCCAGCACTTGGGAGGCAAAAGCAAGATGATTTCTGTGGGTTCAAGGCCAGCCTAGTCTACAGAGTGAGTTCTAAGACAGCCAGAGCTGCATGGAGAAGCCCTGCCTTGAAACCTCAATCCTCCAAAATTAAATAAATGAGTAAATAAAGTAACTAAGCCGGGCGTGGTGGCGCACACCTTTAATCCCAGCACTTGGGAGGCAGAGGCAGGCAGATTGCTATGAGTTCAAGGCCAGCCTGGTCTACAAAGCGAGTCCAGGACAGCCAAGGCTACACAGAGACCAGACCCTAGCTCAAAAAACTAAAATAACTAACTAACTAACTAACTAAATAAATAAATAAATAAATAAAGCAACTAAAAAGAAAACAAAACAAAAGCATAACTAAAGGGATGGCTTAGAGACTAAAGGTACTTTCTACACTCCAATTCCCAGTCCCCGAGGTCAGGAGACTTACAACCACCTGTAACTCCAGGTTCAGTCGTTTGGACGCCTGTCCTCTCTGTGGGCACACACACACATGCACGTAGATGAGTTTTGCTGTTGCTGTTTTCTGAGACAGGGTCTCACTATATAGTTCTGGCTGTCCTGGAACTTATCATGTAGACCAGGCTGGCCTCGAACTCACGGTTACTGGCCTCTGCCTCCTGAGTGCTGTGATTAAAGGTTTGTGCTACTACACCTGACCCTTTTTTTTTTTTTTTTTTTTTGCACATAAACATAATTTAAAACAAAACAGAACCCTCTATTTACGTTGAAGGCACCCCACTTCCTGCATCCTTGAGGTTTAGGCTTTTACCTTATCAGTGATAATCTTGTCAGGTGCCTCAGGAGACATCCTGTGACCACATTTAAATTTCTTTCTTTAGCTGGGCATGGTGGCTCATGCCTTTAATCCCGCACTTGAGAGGCAAAAGCAGCCGGATGGCTGTGAGTTTGAGGCTAGCCTGGTCTACAAAGGGAGTCCAGGACAGCCAGGACTGTTAAACAGAGAAACCCTGTCTCTCTTGGGGAAAAAAAAAAGGTTAAATAACCTTTGTGTTAGTGTGTGTGTGTGTGTGTGTGTGTGTGTGTGTGTGTGTCTGAACGCCATGGCACACTTATGGAGGTCAGATAACAACTTTCAGGAGTCAGTTCTCTCTTTCTACTGTGTGGGTCTCAGGAATGGAACTTCAGTAGTCAAATCTGGTGGCAAATACCTTTGTCTTGTGTGTATATGTAATGTGGTGGGCTTGTATAATGGGTACTTTCCTAGTATGTATATTTGTGCATCTCTGTGTGTATGTGTGTGATGGGCTTGTATAGGTATGCTTGCATGGGTATGTGTGTGCATGTGTGTGGGTATGTGCATGTATGTGTGTACACAGCTCTGTGTGTCTGTGTGTATGGTGCATGTATGTGTGTGGTACTGGTAGGCTTGTATGTGTGTGTTTGCAGGGTATGTGCATTTGTGTGTGAATGTGTAGGCCACGTTGGTTTTGGCTAGTCCTTTATCACAGAGGCAATAAAGCAAATGAGGCCAGCCTGTCTTCACCTCCCAAGTGCTGGGAATACAGTCTGTGTCACAAGCGTCATTTCTTTTTTTGTTTTGTTTTGTTTTATTTATTTATTTATTATGTATACAGCATTCTTCCTGCACACCAGAAGAGAGCACCAGATCTCCTTATAGCTGGTTGTGAGCCACAATGTGGTTTGCTGGGAATTGAACTTATAACCTTTGGAAGAGCAGTCAGTGCTCTTAACCTCTAAGCCATCTCTCCAGCCTCCATTTTTTCTTGTTGTTGTTGTTGTGGTGTTTTTTTTTGTTTTTTTTGTTTTTTTTGAGACAGGGTTTCTCTGTGTAGCCTTGGCTGTCCTGGACTCGCTTTGTAGAACCAGGCTGGCCTCGAACTCACAGCGACCCACCTGCCTCTTCGTCCTGAGTGCTGGGATTAAAGATGTGGGCCACCACACCCGGCTTACAAGTGCCAAGCATCATTTCTATCGTCCATGCCTAATGGTGTCTTGCTTGCTTGCTTCTATCCTTCCCGCTTATCTCTTCTATCTGCTACGTGTTTCTGGAGAATTCCTGCCACAGTTGGAGGTGGCTCACCTGAGAAATTAGGAGCATGCTGTATTGTCTTCAACTGCCTCACGCTGTGTCCTGATGTCACCTTTTGACATCAGCACAGTGCCTGGACAAGATGGTGGAGACTTGGGGTGGGAGTGTGTTCTGCTTTGTCCCAAAGGCTAAATGAGGCAGTGGGGGAGGGGAAGGCCGGGATGCAAGCTTCCTGCCAGCCCCAGCGGTCTGAGTGAGCACACAGCTCACAGGAAGTTTCTCAACCTCTGTCCTCAGTCTCCCACAGAGACACAGAATGACTGTGACCATGACAGGGGTGAAGTCCTCGGCAGCAAGCAAAGGTACTGGGAGGCTGTGTGATAGTCTTTAGGTGATGAACTCATTGGGCCTCAGTTTACCCATGTTTTGAATAAGACGATTAGCCTGCAGGGTGTATATTTTGCCAGCTGAGAAGGACCAAAAAGGTTGGAGACAGACAGATTTAGATTTCTTGTTTGTTTGTTTGTTTTCAGAGACAAGGTTTCTCTGTGTAAGCCTGGCTATCCTGGAACTCACTCTGTAGACCAGGCTGGACTTGAACTCAGTGATCCCCCTGCCTCTGCTTCTGGAGTGCTGGCATGAAAGGCATGTGCCACCACCACTACCCTGCTAGATCTGGGTTTCTTTTTCTTTTTTTTTTTTTTTTTAATTTATTTATTTATTTTATGTATGTGAGTACTCTATCTGCATGTACATGGCAGAAGAGGGCACCAGATCATGTCATAGATGGTTGTGAGCCACCATGTGGGTGCTGGGACTTGAACTCAGGACCTCTGGAAGAGCACAGTACTCTTAACCTCTGAGCCATCTCTCCAGCCCTAGATCTGGGTTTCAAACCCAGGCCCTCATCCATGCTACACAGGCGCTCTACTACTAAGCTACACTCTTAGCCCTTGGTGTGAAGTAGCCCAGGCTGGCCTGGGACT
This sequence comes from Acomys percivali, assembly GCA_907169655.1. Taxonomy (NCBI): domain Eukaryota; kingdom Metazoa; phylum Chordata; class Mammalia; order Rodentia; family Muridae; genus Acomys; species Acomys percivali. The sequence goes on along the minus strand of OU015759.1, from coordinate 4,489,234 downwards.
AACTGTGCATTTAGGGGAACCATGAAATTCTGAAGCTGCAGTTTCTACCTCGGAGTACTGGGGCTTCAGGCGTGCGCCTCCACGCCTGGTTCAAGGTGCATGCTAAGCAAGCACTCTACCTGCTGAGTTATAACCACAGCCCTTTGGTTTTCTTTTTTCTTTTTTTCTTTTTTGGTTTTTTGAGACAAGGTTTCTCTGTGTAGCCTTGGCTGTCCTGGACTCCCTTTGTAGACCAGGCTGGCTTCGAACGCACAGCGATCCGCCTGCCTCTGCCTCCGAGTACTGGGATTAAAGGTGTGCCCCACCACAACCCAGCTGCCCTTTGGTTTTCTTATGCATTTAGTTTTTATGGCTGGGTGGTAGTGGTGACTTTAATGCCAGCACTGGAAAGGCAGAGGCAAGCAGATCTTTGTGAATTAGAGGCCAGCCTGATCAGTTACAGGATAGCCAAGGCTACACAGAGAAATCCTATCTCAAAAAAGCAAAACAATTAAAATTTTAATCATGTGCATGTGTGTGTCTGTTTCTGTGTGTGTACACCACAGTGCATTCAAAGGCTAGAAGAGGGTGTCACATCCCTCGGGAGCTGGAGATATAGGCAGTTCTGAGCCATTCCCCAATATAGGTGGTGGAAACCGAACTCCAGTCCTCCGAAAGAAGCCCTTTATTTTATTTATTTGCTTTTTTTTTTTTTTTTTTTAAGATTTATTTATTTATTAAGTATACAGTGTTTTGCCTGCATGTATGCCTGCAGGCCAGAAGAGGGCACCAGATCTCATGACAGATGGCTGTGAGTCACCATGTGGTTGCTGGGAATTGAACTCAGGATCCCTGGAAGAGCAGGCAGTGAGTGCTCTTAACCTCTGAGCCATCTCTCCAGCCCCCAGAAGGGGCGCACACCTTTAATCCCATCACTTGGGAGGCAGAGGCAGGCGGATCGCTGTGAGTTCGAGGCCAGCCTGGTCTACAAAGTGAGTTCAGGTCAGCCAAGGCTAACACAGAGAGACCTTGTCTCGAAAAACAAAAAGAAAACCAAACCAAACCAACCAAACAAACAAACAAAAAACAAAGTGAGTTTAGGACAGCCAAGAGACACCGAGAAACCATCTCAAAAAAACAAAACAATAAAAAATAAAAAATAAAATTTTTATGTGGATGTGAGTTTACCTCCTTGTCTGTGTGTGTACCATATGTATGCAGTGCCCACAGCAACCAGAACAGAGTGTTGAATTTCGTGGAAATGTAGTTATAGCCCAATTGTGAATAGCCCCATGTGGGTGCTGAGAAACAAACCCAGATCCTCTGCAAAAGCTGTAATCACTCTTACCTGCCTAGCCATCTCACCAGCACCACTCTCCCTTTTTAACTTGAAGCTAATCTCCTATAAAAAAAATTTTGTGAGTGGGGACTGACTTTCACACGAACTCTGGTGCCCCATATTTAACCATGTCCCCTGGATGGGGAGACCTGGTGGCACTCAGAGGAAGGATAGCAGGTTACCAAGAAGAGACTTGATACCCTATGAGCATATACAGGGGGAGGAGGTACCCCTCAGGAACAGTCATAGGGGAGGGGAATAAGGGGAAAATGGGAGGGAGGGATGAATGGGAGGATACAAGGGATGGGATAACCATTGAGATGTAATATGAATAAATTAATAAAATATTTTTTAATATTAAAAAAATAAAGACTTTGAACACTTTTTTTTGGGGGGGGGGTGCCAAGCATGGTGGCACAGGCCTTTAGTGATCAGAGTCTGGCCTGAGTGTTTCTGGGTTCCAAAGAGTTGAAAGTAATGCTGGGTGGTGGCAGCGCACGCCTTTAATCCCAGCACTTGGGAGGCAGAGGCAGGCAGATTGCTGTGAGTTCAAGGCCAGCCTGGTCTACAAAGTGAGTCCAGACAGCCAAGGCTACACAGAAACCCTATCTCAAAAAAAAAAAAAAAAAAGATTGAATAAACAAAGCTGGACTCTGAGGTACAAGCCTATAATCCCAGCACTAGGGGAGGCAGAGGCAGGCAGATCTCTGTGAGTTAAAGGCCAGCCTGGTCTACAAATTGAGTCCAGGACAGTCAAGGTTACAGAGAGTAACCCTGTCTCGAAAAACAAAAAAACAAAAACAAAAAAAAGAAGGGCTCACAAAGCAGTAAGTTATTCAGAGTAAAATAATACTACAGATCAGAGAGGGACCAGGATTGTTAAAACTGACAGTGACCATGAGAATGACAGTACAAAAGGGCCCTAATTACTGTTTGGGCTTTCCTTTCATATAGTTCAACAGGAATTACATTTCTCTATTATGATTGATAAATTAGGTCACATAACCATCTAAACCTTTATTTTATTTAAAGACTCGAAGAGGGCTTCAGACGGTTGCAAATTACCAGATGGTACCAAACTCAGGTGCTCTGCAAAAGTAGTGCGTGCTCTTCCTTCCGTCCTTCCTTCCTTCCTTCCTGTCTGTTTGTTTGATTTGATTTTTCGAGACAGTGTTTCTCTGTGCAGCCTTGGCTGTCCTAGACCTGCTTTGTAGACCAGGCTGTGATCTGCCTGCCTCTGCCTCTCCAGTGCTGGGATTAAAGGCGTGCGCCACCATGCCCAGCTGCATTCAGTGTTCTTAACTGCTGAGCCCCTTTGTTTTGTTTTTTTAAGATAGTCTTTTCCCCCCCACGCCCCCAAAAAACTGGGCATAGGGTTGCATGCCTTTTTTGTTGTTGTTGTTTTTGTTTTTGTTTTTCGGAAACAGGGTTTCTCTGTGTAGTCTTGGCTGTCCTGGACTCACTTTGTAGACCAGGCTGGCCTTGAACTCACAGCGATCCGCCTGCCTCTGCCTCCCGAGTGCTGGGATTAAAGGCGTGCGCCACCACGCCCAGCTGGGTTGCATGCCTTTAATCCCAGTACTCAGGGAAGTAGATGAAAGTGGACTGTTGTGAGTTCAAGGCCAGCCTGGTCTACAAATCCAGAGTCCAGGATAGCCAAGGCTACATAAAGAAACCATGTCTCAAACACAAACAAACAAAAAAGACTCAGCCAGGCCAGGTGGAGGTGACTCATAAAGCTGGGAGGGTGGCTGTGAGTTCGAGGCTAGCCTGGTCTACAGAGCAAGATCCAGGACAATTGCGGGCTACATAGAGAAACCCTGTCTCAGAAAAACAAAAACAAACAAACCAAAAGACTGAGCCTAACTCTGTATTGCTGGTTGACCTGGACTCACGCTGTAGACCAGGCGGGCCTCCGAGTCACAGAGATCTGCTCACCTCTGCCTCTCAAGTGCTGGGATTAAAGGTCTGCGCCACCACAACATCCCTGAAAACCTCACCTGTCCCAAATTGGCCTTGAACTCACTATTAAGCCAGGCATGCCCTTGAGCTTCTGGTCCTCCTTCCTCTACCTCAGCAGAGAACACAGCCACACCTCTCCATGCAGTGGCGAGAGGGAGGAATCCAAGGCTTCACTGGTGCTAGGCAACTACTTACCACTCGACCCACAACCCCATCCCCCATGCAAGGGCCTGACACATATTCCTGGAAGAGGCAGAGGCAGTCGTCACACACCTTCCTGAATTAGGCGGACAAGAGGAAAGACAGAAGAGGATGGTGCTTTGAAAAGGGAGCTGAGAGGCAGAGACAGGCGCATCGCTGTAAGTTCGGGGACAGCCGTGGCTAAGACAGAGAGACCCTGTTTCAAAAAAATAAATAAATAAATAAAAAGAAAAGAAAAGAAAAGAAAGAAAGAAGAGGGAGCTGAGAAAACAGAGCAGAAACTTGCTCAACATATGTCATGCTTACAGTCAAAGGCTCCAGGGGTTGCCCCATACCAACTTCCCCTTCTTCAAAGCAAACATTGGTGAGAGGGCCAGGCAGTGGAGAAGCAAGGGGTGCCAGAGTGTGATTTCTGGAAAGATCCTGCCTCTGTCTCGGTCTCATTCCTACACCCTTGCTCCCTTCTGCATGTCAATGAGGCCGTGGCAGCATGCTACAGTGCCCCTTGTCCTTTCAGAGAAAGGTTAGAGCATCTGGACCTACCACAGCATCCTCATGAGCATCTGAACCTACCACAGCATCCTCATGAGCATCTGAACCTCCCACAGCATCCTCATGTTGCCGGCGACAGCCAGGGATGGACTCTGTAGGCTGTCTGCCTACCTGGAAGAGCTCGAGGCTGGGGAACTGAAGAAATTCAAGCTATATCTGGGGACTGCAGTGGAACTGGGCCAGGACAAGATCCCCTGGGGACGAATGGAGACGGCGGGTCCTCTGGAAATGGCCCAGCTGATGGTGACCCATCTGGGGACAAGGGCAGCTTGGCTGCTGGCTCTCAGCACCTTTGAGAGGATCCACAGGAAGGACCTGTGGGAGCGAGGACAGGGAGAAGACCTGGTGAGGGGTAAGGAGAGGGAGGGAGAGCCCAGGCGGATATACACCTGTTCTCTCAGTTTTACAGTTGTGAGGTGGATTCAAATTTCAGCCCAGTGGTGTTTTTTTCATTTGTTTGTTTTTTGGTTTTTGGGTTTTTTTTGGGTTGTTTTTGTTTTTGTTTTTGTTTTGAGACAAGGTCTCTCTGTGTAGCCTTGGCTGTCCTGGACTCACTTTGTAGACCAGGCTAGCCTCAAACTCACAGAGATCCACCCGCCTCCCCGAGTGCTGGAATTACTAGTGTGTGCCACTATGTCCACTTTGAGTTTTTTTTTTAAGGTTTTAAAAACAGAATTATAAGGGCCGGGCGTGGTGGTGCACGCCTTTAATCCCAGCACTTGGGAGGCAGAGGCAGGTGGATTGCTGTGAGTTCGAGGCCAGTCTGGTCTACAAAGCGAATCCAGGACAGCCAAGGCTACACAGAGAAACCCTGTCTCGAAAAACCAAAAATAAAAAATAAAAATAAATAAAAACAGAATTATGTTGCCCGGCGGTGGTGGCACACACCTTTAATCCCAGCACTTGGGGTGACTGGCAGAGGCAGGCGGATCGCTATGAGTTTGAGGCCAGCCTGGTCTATAAACTAAATCCAGGGCAGCCAGGACTACAAAAGAAACTGGGTCTCGAAAAAAACAAAAAACAAACAAAAAAATACACAGCTGGCCAGGCATGGTGGTGGACGCCTTAATTCCCAGCATTTGGGAGGCAGAGGCAGGTGGATCACTATGAGTTCGAGGCCAGCCTGGTCTACAAAGTGAGTCCAGGACAGCCAAGGCTACACAGAGAAACCCTGTCTTGAAAAACCAAAAGAAAAAAAAATACACAGCTGGTTTTTTGTTTTGTTTTTTTTTTGGTTTTGTTTTTCCAGACAGGGTGTCTCTGTGTAGCCTTGGCTGTCCTGGACTCACAGATAACCACCTGCCTCTGCCTCCTAAGTGCTAGGATTACAGGCGTGCATCACTACGCCCGGCTCAACACAGCCGGGTTAAGGAAACCATTCAGACACTTGCCCAGCCCTAAACTCTATACATCACAGTAATGTTCTATACATTTAAAGATTTATTTATTACATATATATATAGTGTTCTGCCTGCATGTATATCTTCACACCAGAAGAGGGCACCAGATTTCATTATAGATGGTTGTGAGCCACCATATGGTTTCTGGGAATTGAACTCAGGACCTTTGGAAGAGCAGACAGTGCTCTTAACCTCTGAGCCATCTCTCCAGCCCCATCTATACATTTAAAAGGGCATTCTAAAGTCCCAGGGCTTCACTTAAAGTTTTACACTTTCACTATCAATCACATTCTAACGCACTTATCCACCACAAACAAGAAGGCACCGTGACAGAATTGAAATTAGAAAAGCCAATGAGTTTTGCATCCTGAATCGAGAGCCCCTTTGCCTGCATTCTATCCTTCTCATCATCATCTAATATTAATCTCTCTTGATTTCAGACTTTCTAATGTTACATTATACTCACACTTACAGCTTACATACATACATATGTACGTACATACACACATACATACATACATACATTATGGGCTAGGACTCACATACAAGGGAGAACATACTAAATAAAACAATTAATGTTATTATACATTGTAAACCCATCTGTTTCCTAAAAAATTTCTTTCTTTCTTTCTTTCTTTCTTTCTTTCTTTCTTTCTTTCTTTTTTCTGAGACAGAGACAGGGTTTCTTTGTGTAACCCTGACTATCCTGGACTCTCTTGGTAGACCAGGTTGGTCTCAAACTCATAGATATCTGCCTGCCTCTGCCTCCCAAGTGCTGGTATTATGGGCACGTGCCCCATGCCTGGCTCTATTTTGTTTTTCTTTAGAGCTGAATAAAAATCCATTTTATAGCTGGTTATGGTGGCACATGCCTTTAATCCCAGCACTGGGGAAGCAGAGGCAGGCGGATCGCTGTGAGTTCAAAGCCAGTCTGGTCTACAAAGTGAGTCTAGGACAGCCAAGGCTACATAGAGAAACCCTGTCTCAAAAAAAAAAAAAACAAAACAAAAAAATCCATTTTATATACATACTAGATTTCACTATTCATTTATCTGTTCGTGGACATCTGGGTGGGTTCCCTTTCCATGCTGTAGTGAGTTGAGCAGCAGTACACGTGGAGTGCAGATGTCTCCATGGAGCAGTGTGGAGTTCTCTGGGTGTGTCTCCAGAAGCCACAAAGCTGGGTTATAAGGCAGCTCTACTTCTACTTTCCTAAGAAGCATCCACAGTGATTTCCACAACGGTTGGATGGCTTCCCTCCAGTAGGGCAAATTTTTTCCCCATCTTCTCCAACATTTGTTACCAGATTTATTGATGAGACCCATTCTGACTTGCCCCGGCCTGTGGGGTTTGACTAAAACTGGGGAGGAAGTTCACCTGTTGAAAATGCAAGACACAAAGAAGGAGAGCAAGTCTGATTGATCAAGCTCTCAAACTTTATTAGTCAGGCAGCAGCTTTTATAAGGCAGAAGGCAGGGGAGCATGTTGCTATAGCAACCCAGCTGCAGGCTCTTCTCAAAGCACAGGGAATTCCAGGCAGGGTCATGATGTCCTGCCACACAGGGTATCTGGCTCCCTCTTTGTCTAGTCTAACTGCTAAACTGTGACAGGGTCACTCCATCTCTATCTGTCTTTAGTCTAACTGCCGACCCACAACAGGGTCAGCTAGTTTCTGGTGAAAGGCAAGCTCTGGGAAAAACAGAGACTTAAAGGTGCAGGCTCTGACAAGATGGCTGAACATTGGCCATGTGGCCTATTGTCCCCAACACTGACTGGAGTAAAGTGGTATCTCAAAACAGTTTTAGGGCTGGAGAGATGGCTCAGTGGTTAAGAGCACTGCTCTTCCAGAGGACCTGACTTCAAGTCCCAGCACCCACATGGATGCTCACAGTAATTGTCTATAAACCCAGTTCCAGGGGAATCAGACACCCTTGCACCAATACACACAGGCAAAACACTGATGCACATGAAAATAGATAATTGAAAATACAGTTTTGTGGAATGTGGTGGTGCAGGCCTGTAATCCAAGCACTCAGGGAGGCAGAGGCAGGTGGATTACTGTGAGTTTGAGGCCAGCCTGGTCTACAAAAGTGAGTCCAGGAGAGCCAAGGCTACACAGAGAAACCCTGTCTCAAAAAAACTTTTTAAAAAATCAAATAATTGGCCATTTGTGTTTATTCTTTCATACATTGTTCATTTCATTAAATCATTTCTTTTTGTTTTGTTTTGTTTTTTTTTAAAATATATTTTATTTAATTTTAATTTATGTGTGTTGGTGTGAGGGTGTCAGATCTTGGAGTTATAGACAGTTGTGAGCTGCCATGTGGGTGCTGGGAATTGAACCCGGGTCCTTTGGAAGAGCAGGCAGTACTCTTAACCACTGAGCCATCTTTCCAGCCCTTGTTTTTGTTTTTTGAGACAGAGTCTCTCTGTGTAACCTCTCTATATAGCCTTGACTATAATGGACTTGCTTTGTAAACCAGGCTGGCCTCAGACTCACAGAGGTCCACAAGCCTCTGCCTCCCTGAGCACTGGGATTATAGGCGTGCGCTACCACACCCGGCTTACATTTTTTATATTTCCTGTGTTGCTCTCTCTAAACCATGAGACTGTCCTTTCCAACATAGCACAGTGAGGTGAGTTCTGGACACTCTAACACAGGTAGGCAGTGTAGCTCAGTGGTACAGTGCTTGCCCAAGATGCTCAAGACCCTAGGTTTGATGCGTCCCAGCAATTAAAAAAGAAAGAATAAGCTAGCGATAGTGGCACACACTTTTAATCCCAGCACTTGGGAGGCAGAGGCAGGTGGATGGCCATTGAGTTCGAGGCCAGCCTGGTTTACAAAGCAAGTCCAGGACAACCGAGGCTAAACAGAGAAATCCTGTCTCAAAAAACCAAAAAGCCCAAGGCTACACAGAGAAACCCTGTCTCAAAAAACCAAAAAAAAAAAAAGAAAAGAAAGAAAGAATAAAATATACTACTGAATGAATGCTAGCTGACCTCCCAAAATGTCTCTTGCAGTCACTCCAAATAATGGTCTGTGCTCCCTGGAGAGCCAATCAGCTTGCCTTTTGGATGTCTCTCCTGGTGCTACAAGGAAAGGTAAGCTATAAGCCCTGTACCTATTAGGATGTACTACCTACGCATAAGCAATAACCCAGCTGAAGGCAGGTGGGGCAGAAACAATGTATATACTGTTTCTCCATTTATATGAGGTCTCTTGGTATAGCCATGGCTGTCCTGGAACTATGTAGACCAGGCTGTCTTTAAACGCATAGAGATCCACTTGCCTCTGCCTCCCAGATGCTAGGATTAAGGCATTTGCCACCATGCCATGCCAGAAACAATATTTAATGGTTGTATATGGCAAGGAGTCTTAGGTGAATAGATGCAGAGTTTATATGGTAGACAAAACACCATCAAAGATGGGCTGGAGAGATGGCTCAGTGGTTAGGAGCACCAACTGCTCTTCCAGAGGTCCTGAGTTCAATTCCCAGCAACCACATGGTGGTTCACAACCATCTATAATGTGATCTGATGCCCTCCTCTGGCCTGTAGATGTACCTGCAGGTAGAGCACTGTATATGTAATAAATAAATAAATAAATATTAAAAAAAAAAAAAACACCATCAAAGAGCTCACTTCTTTTAAGTTTTAAAAAATATTTCTTTTTATTTTTTATGTGTGTTGGTCTATATGTGTGCATATTCACGCCTGATGAACCAGAAGGCCTTGGAGGTCTTGAAATTGGAGTTACAAGTAGTTGTGAGCTTCCCTGTACGTGCTGAGAACCAAATGTGGGTCCTCTGCAAGAGCAGCAAACGTTCCTAACCACTGAGCCATTTCTCCAGGCCTCACAGAGATCTGCCTGCCTCTGCCTTCCTGGGTGCTTGGATTAAAGGCGTGTGCCACCATGCCTGGCTTAAACTTATTTTGTGTGCATGGGCGTGGGGAGTGTACCGTGGTGCACGTATGAAGGCCACATGACTTGAAAGAACCAGTTCTTTGAACTCGGGAGGTCAGGCTTGGCCGCAAGCGCCATCACTGACTGAGACATCTCAGCTGAACTTTGTTAAATGGCTGTATGACCAGCCATTTGTCACACAGCCTTTTTGTTGTTGTTGTTGTTGTTGTTGTTTGGCCTGGGATTCACTAGGTAGCTGAGGATAGTCTTGAACTCTTGGCACCTCTAATTTCCAAGTGTTGGGCCACAGGTTCTTAACTTATGTCCTAAGACTTGCCACTTTACGGGTGTGAGACAGCTACCAAACTACTTCTCAAAGGGAGATGAGTGTGTTGGTTAAAGCCGGTAAGCTCAGTTTCTCAGGAGGCTAAAACAGGTGGATTGTGGCAAGTTTACACTTAACTTGTGCTGCATATCCACGTTACACACCCACAACTGCTTAGTCATCTTTTCAGCGCCACTCGCACCCTGTGCCTCATGAACGCTGCATCCTTGAAGATCCTGGCTCTCAATTGATAGGGAATTCCACTGAAGAGTCTCTTCAGCAACTGTCCATTACTTATATAAGCTTAGGGAGAGACCTTTTGAGCTCTGTAAATTTCATGAACTTCTTGAGCCTAGTGTCATTAGCTCCTTGAGTCTTTGTTGTTGTTTTGTTTTGTTTTGGTTTTGGTTTTTCAAGACGAGGTTTCTCAGTGTAGCCTTGGCTTTCCTGGACTCTCTCTGCTGACCAGGCTGGCCTCAAAATCACAGACATCTGCCTGCTTCTGCCTCCCGAGTGCTGGGATTGAAGGCGTGCATCACCAACGCCCAGCTTTTTTTTTTTTTTTTTTTTTTGGTAGCTCCTTGAGTTTTATGAGCCTTTCTCCAGGAAGACATATTTTTGGTTGGTTGGTTGGTTGGTTTGGTTTTTCGAGACAGGGTTTCTCTGTGTAGCCTTGGCTGCCCTGGACTCGCTTTGTAGACCAGGCTAGCCTCGAACTCACAATGATTCGCCTGTCTCTGCCTCTCGAGTGCTGGGGTTAAAGGTACACGCCACCACACCCGGCCAGGAAGACCTATTTCTTTTTTTTTTTCCGAGACAGGGTTTCTCTGTGTAGCCTTGGCCATCCTGGACTCACTTTGTAGACCAGTCTGGCCTCGAACTCACAGTGATCCACCTGCCTCTGCCTCCCGAGTGCTGGGATTATAGGCGTGCGCCACCATGCCCGGCTCCAGGAAGACATATTTCAAGACTGAGCAATCAATCACTTGAGTCTTATGAGCCTCTCTTGTGGAAGACACATTTTAACTCAGAAGAATCGACTGCTGCACAATCGATGCAAGGAATATGTACTCCTGTAGCTACACTTGAATGCCTCAGCTTCCCAGGACGAGGGTTCTCAGACTACACCTACAAACTGTTCTGAAGACCTGCAGGACAAGTAGCCACTAGACCATGCTTGGGGCAGTCACTGAAGTCACTGTAATTTGTTGGTGACATCTAGGAATTATGGCTTACACCAGAAATCCAGGGCCTTGGTGGGGGGAGGCAAGTTGAAGCATGGGGATCAAGGAAAGTTAGAAACCAGCCTAAGAAACAGAGCAAGACTATGGGCGAAAAAAGAAGGAAGACAGGCAGGCAGGCAGGCAGGCAGGAAGACAGGCAGGCAGGAAGACAGGCAGGCAG
>OU015759.1:4447279-4465317 GCA_907169655.1 Acomys percivali | reverse complement strand
TTTTTTTTTTTTTTTTTTTTTTTTTTAAGTTTTTCGAGACAAGGTCTCTCTGTGTAGCCTTGGCTGTCCTGGACTTACTTTGTAGACCAGGCTGGCCTCGAACTCACAGCAATCTGCCTGCCTCTGCCTCCCAAGTGCTGGGATTAAAGGCGTGCGCCACCACCACCCGGCTCACACTGCTCTTTTTAAAAAAGATTTGTTTATTTATTATTATGTATACAGTGCTCTGCCTGCACATACACCTGCAGGCCAAAAGAGGGCACCAGATCACAGTCTAGATGGTTGTGAGCCACCATGTGGTTGCTGGGAATTGAACTCAGGACCTCTGGAGGAGCAGTCAGTGCTCTTAACCTCTGAGCCATCTCTCCAGCCCACAGGCAGTGCTCTTAACCAAATCTCTCTAGCCCCATGGAATAATAATTAAAAAGAAAAAAGGGGGGGGGAGCTGGGCGGTGGTGGCACACACCTTTAATCCCAGCACTCAGGAGGCAGAGGCAGGTGGATCTCTGTGAGATCAAGGCCAGCCTGGTCTACAAAGTGAGTCTAGGACAGCCAAGGCTACACAGAGAAACCCTGTTTTGAAAAACCAAACCAAAACAAAACAAAAAAAAGTCGGGGGAGGGGCAAGGGTAAATTCAATGCCCTTAGGAAACTCCCTCACTGTATTTACTGAGCTGGATTTTATGCAGGCTGAAGATCTGCCACCTTGGTCAAGCTTCCTGTGAAGACCTGGCCTCTACCCTCAGCAGGAACCGGAGCTTGATGGAGCTGGATCTGGGTCTGAATGACCTGGGGGATTCTGGGGTGCTCCTGCTGTGTGAGGGCCTCAGGCATCCAGACTGCAAACTCCAGACCCTCCGGTGAGTGGGGCTCCCCATCAGCACCTTCTCTTCTCCACCATGGTACCTCCCATCCCCTCACCAGCTCCAGCTACAACATCTTTTCTTTCAAGATTTCTTGCCACAGGGCCTCTACACAAAGCACTGACATTCCCTGAGACTGTTCTTCTGCTCCTCTGTGCACTTAACTTCCAGGAAGATTGGCTAATCCTTCATATCTCAGAACCACCACCACCAAGGACCAAAGTGTATCCTCTGTTCTAGTTTGTTCTCTGTTGCTGTGATAAACACCGTGACCAAAAACAACTTTGGAAGGCAACGGTTTATTTTGGCTAACAGGTTATATGTAGTTCATTGAGGGAAGCAGGAAAAAAAGAAAGAAAGAAAAAAGAAAAAAAAAAAAAAACACGGAAAAATGTTACTTACTGGCTTGTTCCCTCCTCTGGCTTGGTCTTCTAGCTGGGATTTTTGTTTTTGTTTTTCCTGGTTTTTCAAGGTAGAGGTTTCTCTATGTAGCCCTGGCTGTTCTGGAACTCAACTCAGAGATTCACTTGTCTTTGCCTGCTGAGATTACAGGCTTGGGCCACTACGCCCAGCTGTTTGATAGTTGTTTTTATACAGTGCAGGCCTATTGCCTTCAGTGGGCTCCTGCACCAATTAACCATCAAGAAAATGCCTGCAAGGGGGCATGTATCCCTGCACTAAGAAGGGAGAAGCAGGTGGATCGCTGTGAGTTTGAGGCCAGCCTGATCTACAGAGCCAGTCCTGGGACAGCCAAGGCTACACAGAGAAACCCTGTTTCAAAAAACAAGCATGCAGCCCGGTGTGGTGGCACATGCCTTTAATCCCAGCACTCAGGAGGCAGAGGCAGGAGGATCACTGTGAGTTCAAGGCCAGCCTGGTCTACAAAGTGAGTCTAGGACAGCCAAGGCTAACATAGAGAGACCCTGTCTTGAAAAACAAAAGCAAAACAAAACAAAACAAAAAGAAACAAAAAAAGCAAGCAAACAAAAGCCTACAGAGGCTGAAGAGAAGGCTCAGCAGTTAAAAGCACGTGTTGCCCTTAGAGAGGACACAGTTTAGTTCCCAGCATCCACATTTTGGCTAACAATCCACCATCTATAACTGACTCCAGTTCCGGGGAATCTGATTTCTTCTTCTGACCTCTGTGGGCACCAGGCATCCACGTGGTGCACATACATGTAGGCAAACTATTCATACACATTAAGGTAAAAAATAAACATATTTTTATAGGTATGTTCTTAGCCAGGTGTGGTGGTACATGCTTTTAAATCCTAGCACTTGGGAGGCAAAAGCAGGTGGATGTCTTTGAGTTCCAAGCCAGTCTGGTCTATATAGTGAGTTCCTGGATAGCCAGGGCTGTAGAGTGACACCCTGTCTGTGAACCAACCAAACAGAAAAACAAAAGAAAAACAAAGCCAGGCAGTGGTGGTGCAAGCCTTTAATCCCAGTACTCAGGAGACAGAAGCAGGTGGATCTCTGGGAGTACGAGGCCAGCCTGGTCTACAGAGTGAGTCCAGGACAACAGCCACGGATGTTACACAGAGAAACCCTGTCTCAAAAACCCAAACCCAAAACCAAAACCAAAACAAAACAAAAAAAAGGGGGGCGGGGCAGACTGGAGAGATAGCCCAGCGGTTAAGAGCACTGTCTGCTCTTCCAGAAGTCTTGAGTTCAATTCCCAGCAACCACATGGTGGCTCACAACCATCTATAATGAGATCTGGTGCCCTCTGCCGGCCTGCAGGGGTACATGCCAGCAGAACAATGTATATGTAATAAATATATATTTTTTTTAATTTTTAAAAAGCTGGGCAGAGGCCGGGTGTGGTGGCGCACACCTTTAATCCCAGCACTTGGGAGGCAGAGGCAGGTGGATCACTGTGAGTTAGAGGCCAGCCTGGTCTACAAAGTGAGTCCAGGACAGCCATGGCTAACACAGAGAAACCCTGTCTTGTCTCGAAAAACCCAAAAAAAAATAAAATGAATAATTAAATAAATAAAAAGCTGGGCGGTGGTGGCGCACGCCTTTAATCCCATCACTCAGGGAGGCAGAGGCAGGTGGGTCACTGTGAGTTTGAGACCAGCCTGGTTCCAGGACATCTAGGACTGCACAGAGAAATTCTGTTTTGAAAGGAAAAAGAAAATCTTTAATTTTTGTTCTTGTTGCTGTTGTCCTATTTCGAGACAGAGTCTCTCTGTGTAGCCTTGTCTGTCCTGGACTCACTTTGTAGACCAGGCTGGCCTCGAACTCACAGCGATCCGCCTGCCTCTGCCTCTCGTCCTGGCCAGAATTTATTCACTTGTTTATCTGTTTTTTAAAGATTGATTTATTATTATGTATACAGTGCTCTGCCTGCATTTAGAAGAGGGCATTAGATCACATTATAGACGGTTGTGAGCCACCTCAGTGTTCTCAGCCTCTGGGCCATCTCTCCAGCCCCCTTGATTTTTAAATTTTTTTTTTTTTACTCTGAGTTTCATCTACCTGGGCCCTTGCTTTCTCTCCTATCTTCATCTTCCTCTTCACCTTTTTTTTGTTGTTGTTTTTTGTTTTTTGAGACAGGGTTTCTCTGTGTAGCCTTGGCTGTCCTGCACTCGCTTTGTAGACCAGGCTGGTCTCGAACTCACAGAGATCTGCCTGCCTCTGCCTCCCAAGTGCTGGGATTAAAGGTGTGCGCCACCACGCCCGGCTTCACCTTCTTTCTCATATGTTGGCAAAGCCATACTCCTGCAAATACAAGTTTGGCACTTTTTTTTTTTTTTGGTTTTTCGAGCCGGGGCTTCTCTGTGTTAGTCTGGGCTGTCCTGCACTCGCTTTGTAGACCAGGCTGGCCTCCAACTCACAGTGATCCACCTGCCTCTGCCTCCCTAGTGCTGGGATTAAAGGCGTGCGCCACCACGCTCGGCTACAAGTTTGGCACTTAAAGTCCAGCCCGGGTGACATTACCAAAAGGCACAGGGCAAACTTCAGCTTGGTCATCCCTTCTCCTAGGTTGGGCATCTGCCGGCTGGGGTCAGATGCCTGCGCAGGGATCGCCAGTGTGCTCCAGGTCAACACGTGCCTCCGAGAGCTGGACCTAAGCTTCAATGACTTGGGAGACAGGGGCCTGAGACTGCTGGGGGAAGGAATGCGGCACCAGGCCTGCAGACTGCAGAAGCTGTGGTGAGCGGTTTCCTTGGGTGAGAGTGGGCGGTTGAGGGGGCGGGCAGCAAGGGTGGGGATGTAAATGGATGAGACAGCTTTTCCTTTTGTGTTTCTGGGCTGCTTGCCCCTCCCTTTGGAAAATCCAAACACAGATGAAAAGACAGTATGTGGTTTAAGGACGAGGTTCACCTCAAAAATTCCCACCTAAACACAGCCTGGCGGCCCACGCCTTTAATCCCAGCACTCGGGAGGCAGAGGCAGGCGGATCGCTGTGAGTTCGAGGCCAGCCTGGTCTACAAAGCGAGTCACTAATGTGTCAGGCAACCACAGGGTGGGTTCAGGACGGTTTCGGGTCCCGTAGGAAATCGTCAACCCTATCCCGCGAGACGCATGCCTCATACACTTTCAGCTTGTCTTTGGCAGGCTGGACAGCTGTGGCCTCACATCCAAAGCGTGTGAGGACCTTTCTTCTATCCTGGAAATCAACCAGACCCTGAATGAGCTTTATTTGACCAATAACGCTCTGGGGGACACCGGTGTACGGCAGCTGTGCAAGAGGCTGAGACATCCAAGCTGCAAACTTCGAGTCCTGTGGTGAGAACCAACTCTTGATTTCTCGGGGAGAGGTGGGAAGAGAAGCAAGAATTCTGGGCTCAGATTTGGGGGTAGGGATAATGACTGAGATGCGTTAAGAAAAAGAAAAAACAAAACAAAAAAACCCACATAAGCCGGGCACGGTGGCTTTAATACCAGCACCAGGCTGAGGCAGACAAATCTGAGTTTGTGGTCAACCTGGTCTACAAAGTGAGCCCAGGACAGCCAGGGCTACCCAGGGAAACCTGTCTCAGAAAACAAAAAACTGGGTAAGATGGATAGATCACCAGTTAAACAAGCATTTGCCGCCTTTACAAAGGACCTGCAGAGGCAGGCGGATCGCTGTGAGTTCGAGTCTAGGACAGCCAAGGCTACACAGAGAAACCCTGTCTCAAATAAATAAATAAATAAATAAGGCCGGGCGTGGTGGCGCACGCCTATAATCCCAGCACTCGGGAGGCAGAGGCAGGTGGATCACTGTGAGTTCGAGGCCAGCCTGGTCTACAAAGTGAGTCCAGGACAGCCAAGGCTACACAGAGAAACCCTGTCTCGAAAAACCAAAATAAATAAATAAATAAACAAATAAATAAAAGGCCGATGAGTAAAAGGTAGAGAGTAGTTCACTCCTGGAACTGGGTGTATTACACTGAGACCAGTATTTACGCACATGCTAGCCCAGAATTACAGACTTCCTCCTCCGGCCTCAGCCACCACTGCCTGGCAAAAATAAAGTATTTGAAAAGTAGTTTTGTTTACTGTGTTAAAATTCAGTATAAGCAACCAGGCGTGGTGGTTCACGCCATTAATCTTGAGTCCAGGACAGCCAAAGCTACAGAGAAACCCTGTCTCAAAATATAAGGAATTTAGTATAGCAGGATGCTGTCTTTTGAGTTACCACAGTGACCGTCTCATGTTTGGTCCCCAGGCTGTTTGGAATGGAGCTGAACAAAATGACCCACAGGAGGCTGGCAGCACTTCGAGTCACAAAACCATACCTGGATATAGGGTGTTGAGCAGTCTGTCTGGAAACAGAACGGACCCCACCAGGACATTTCTTCCTTCAGGCAGCTATGACTCACCAGAGGTCACAGGGTGAGGAGACGCAGAAAGTGCGGGTTCACAAAATGTAGGTTGTGCTTGAGATCTAAACACCCAACCTTTGATGGAACTTTTTAGCTTTGGCTTAGACTCCTTGCAATTAATTTAGGAAAAGGGCTGGCTGGTTAGGAGAGAACGCCAAGGGGAAAAGACATTCAATGGAACAAGACTGCCACCTCCTGGTCAAAGTCCAGAACTACAGCCTGACTGTACAGAAGGCCCACAATTATTTGTGCATATAACAAGGAAATTTCCCAGAGGCAATTCAACAAGTAGCAAGCAGTAATCCTTGCAGATACACATAGAGGCCATATTCTTTGCCTAAGAATTTCCAGACACCTCATAAAGGGTAACTCGCACACACCTGAGAATATATACAATAAAGGAATATATACAATTCCCAGGAAAGGAGTTGCCCACAGAAGCACATAGAGCTAAAGTGGGCTGGATCTGTAGGCCCAAGGTTCCAGAGACATACACAAATGAGGCCTCAAAATGCGCCATCTGTGGACCAGTTGGAAGGTTGGCTGCCTAGCATGCCATCTATCCTTAGCAAACAGATTTCATGCCTGGTAAAGTTTGAGGACAAGCCAATGGCTAATTTCATTTTTAAAAGCTAATTAAGGGGCTGGAGAGATGGCTCAGGGGCTAAGGAGCCACTGACTCTTCTTCCAGGGGACTGGGGGTTCAATTTCCCAGTACCCACATGGCTGCTCACAACTGTCTGTAGCTCTAGATCCAATGGCTCTGACAGCCTCAGTACCAATGCACATAAAATTTAAAGAAAACAGGCAGAGGCAGGCGGATTACTTTGAGTTCGAGGCCAGCCTGGTCTACAAAGGGAGTCCAGAACGGCCAAGACTACACAGAGAGACCTTGTCTCACAAAAACCAAAAACCATAAACCAAAAAAAACAAAATTTAAAGAAAACTAATTGTGCTTGGCTGTTGTGGTACCTGCCTCTAATCCCAGTTTGAATTCCAGGATAGCCATGGCTACACAGGAAAAAAAGCAAATAACCCATACATGCTGGGTGTGGTAACGCACACCTTTAATCCCAGCACTCAGTTCAAGCCAGCCTGGTTTACAAATGGGAGTCCAGGATAGCCAGGTCTACAAGAGTAACCCTGTCTCTTAAGTTTTTATCATGGCTGTGCATGGTTGCTGTGGAAGGTGAATATTAGACCAAGCAGAAGAGCTGGTGATCAGAGGCCTGGTTCTAAAAAACAATTGGCTATGAAAATGGCTTCCAAAGCAGGGCGTGGTGGTGCACGCCTTTAATCCCAGCACCCAGGAGGCAGAGGCAGGCGGATCGCTGTGAGTTCGAGGCCAGCCTGGTCTACAAAGCGAGTCCAGGACAGCCAAGGCTACAGAGAAACCCGGTCTCAAAAAAAAAAAAAAAGCCTGGCTTGGTGGCACACGCCTTTAAGCCCAGACCAGCATTCGGGAGGCAGAGGCGGTGGGTCAGCTGAGGCATGAGGTCTACAAATTGGGTCCAGGACAGCCAAGACTACAGGGAAACTATGTCTCAAAATACAAAAACATACAAAATCCCTGGGTTTGAATCCACAGGACAATTTTAACCGTTGCTACCCCGGGGCAAACATGAGGCTTGCTCCAGGCATCCAGACACTGGATCCTTATACACTGGGGGTAATTTTAGCTTTTCTTTGTAACAGCTGCATAAATCCTGCACACCAGGCTGGATTCGGACACACTTTGTACTGGGGATTAAAGGGGTGTACCTCCACACCCCAACACAAGGCTAGATGGTGGAACTTCTCAAGGAACCTGGCACGAAACATGAGGTGCATCACAGAAACAGACATGGCCCCTCACTAAAGCACATATGCAGAAACAAGCCTTTAACTCTAGTACTGAGGCCAGCCAGACCAACTCACAGGGAATCTTAAAAGCCCTTTAGCCTGGTGGCTTTTGCCCTATCAGTAGAAGTCAGCTCTGAACAGTAAAATTCCAGGACATCCAGGGCTTTTCCTGAATTCACTACCTGCAATTCAAAGTCCTTCCAGCTGGGTGCAGTGGTACATACCCTTTGATAAAGGCTTGGGCAGGCCACATTTATTTATGGGAGTTCCAGGGCTGCTACAGTTTGGGTCCAAGAACCTCATCCACATTCCCCCTGAACTGAATCTTGGGGAAAAACCCAAAAGCCTCACTGTACTTCAATCGCAGCGTCCATTGCAAAGCCACAACACCAGAAACCTCTTGAACACACTGCTCTGACCCAGCTGTAAATGACCCTCCCGCGTAAGTCATTACTATTTGGTAGATTGGTGACAGGAATGGCAGGTACCTGGGGATTTTCCTGGCTCCTTTTGGTTTGGACGACTAGCCCAGATAATACTTAATGTATAGAAAATGCTCAGAATTTACCAGCAGGCAGGAAGTGCTTATAGCTTGTTATCAAAGTTAAAACCCAAACCGTGCAGTTAATTAAAAAACCCCGAGCTGGGTGTGGTACATCCTTAATCCCAAGGGGAGGCAGAGGCAGGCAGGTTGCTATGAAGCCAGCCAGGCCTAGAGTTTAGGCTACACAGAAACCTCATCTTAAAAACCCAAACCTGACAAACCCAAACCTGACGAAACAAACAGGCAGGAAGCAGCAAAGTCTAAAGAAAACAAGACTTTATTGAAAGCTTGACTGAGGGTGGGGGGTAGGGGGTGGGATACGGGGTGGGATACGGTTTTTTAAAGTTGCTGTGGCTCAATTCACGGTACGCACATGGCAGCTCCAGGTCCGCGGGATTTGGCGCCTTCATCTGGATTCCACAGGCACCACATGCACATACTGGACACATGCCAAGCAAAAAAGGGGAGTGGGCGCAGAAGAACCTGGAGAATCTAAACGCCGTTGTCCTAGCCTTCCTTCCTGTGTTGCCAGCCACACCTGGAAAGCTCAAACCTCGTTAAACATGGGCAGGCCAGGTGTTAAGGATGTACCCGTACAAGCTGATTTAGGCAGCTAATCTTTTCCTCTCCTCAACCGCACACCTCAGCTACTTCTCTTAGCTATTGATACCCAGTGCAGTCCAGGAGTCCCAGCCTGCAGTTCCCCGGGGCAGCTGGAATTCATTGCCTACCCTGTCTAACCCGCAGTATAACAGAAGGATCGGTGAGCCGTGCTCCCAGGAGACACTCAAATGTAGTAGCACTTTCCACTCAGTAATCCAGAAGCGTGCTCCACATTTGAGTCTCACCCGAAGAAGCCATTCCAGGGTCGACTCATGTCCAGCGGCGATAGCACCACACAGCGACACCCAAAATGGAAGCACTTTCCACGGCAAAGCTCGGAGAGGGCCTCCATTTTGAGTATGGCTGTATGGGAGCTCTCCACGACCCAAAAATAGTGTCTGTAACGAAGCGAAGGTTCGGAAGCCAAGAGAGACAAGCTCCACGTGAGCTAAAGATTTTAAAAGAGCCAAGTCCAACTCACCAAGAGCTGGACATCCGGCACGGGGCGGGTCAACCATGCAGTAGCAAGTTCCTGCGCCCACAGCCAATCAGAAACCCCCAACCTCTGACCTCACTTCCTGCCCAGGTGCAAATGGATTTAATTGGCTTAAGGAGGCTCTGTAGCTTCCCCCCAGTCTCCCCAACTGGGCTACTACTATGTCCGTGAAAAGTACCCACAGACAGCACCCAAATGATGCAACACTTTCCACTTTTAGACCAGAAGAGCGCTCCTACATTTGAGTGCCGCCAGATGGGCAGCCGCGCGCGCACACCGCCTTTCCAGCTTCTTTATCTCAACCGGAAGCACTCAAAGCTTGGCGGCACTTTATCCAAGATACAAAAGTGTCCCCATAGTTTGAGTATCACAGGTTGAGGAGTTCCAAAGGCAACCAAAGCTGCAAGAGAAACCCTGTCTCTATAAAGGTTAAGCTCTTAGGGCAGGGCGGTGGCTACACAGGGTCGCAGGCAAATCAGTTGCTACCCTGTCCTTGAAAAGTGGCCAGGAGTGGCGCTGCACGCCTTTAATCCCAGCAGAGGCTGAGGCAGGCAGATGCTGAGGCCAATGTGGTCTACAAAACTAGGGCTAATATGAGAAAACCCGGTCTCGAAAAACCAGAAGTGGAGGCTCAACGGGTTAAGAGCACTGTTCCTCCCAGCACCCACATGGCAGCTCAAAACTGTAGTGACCGCCTGGCACTCTTCCACAGACAAATGCGGGCAACACCAACTCCAAGTGCCCGAGTGGGGATCCCCCCTGGCTACCAACCCACCAAGGCTATACCTTTTAACTGGGGTGTGGGCACCTTACCTGACCCCCCTGAAGCATGTGGTTCCTGCAGGCCAGGAGACGGCATCCTTCGCATCTTGCTACAAGTAACTACTCCCTAGTGGAAGCTGGCGGGTGATGCACCTTTAATCCTAAAACAATTTGCCCGCCCTCTCCAGCCTGCGCCAGGCCCTTTCAACCTTAAAATGGCAATTGAAACATTTATTGGCAGCCACCTCATTATCTATATAATAGCCGCCTCTAGTCCCAGGTCTGGGTCACCACCTGGGATACTATCACCTTGTCACAGCCTTTGAAAAAAAAAGAAAGTTCCCGGTAGCAGGAATTCACCCCTGGCCCATAATGCTTAAGCAGGTACGGAACATCCGGGTTGCGGTCCTGTTTCTAGTTTAGATGTCGTGTACACACAGAGACCAACAAAATGGAGGGCCTCTCCTGCGCCAAGTCTCAGAGAGGGCCTCCACTTTGATCGCCACTTTGTGTTCCAAATCCCAGCCCTATGGCGGCACATCCTGGCTCCCTTATGGAGGTAAGGGGGTGGCCTTAACTGCTCCCGTACCCAGGTGTCCTGACTCATGAGGCCCACCTGAGACCTTGAACCTACAAGCTTTTGCTGCTGTCGACTGTCGGGCTTTTCTCCAACTGGTAACACTCAAAACCTGGCGGCACTTTTCTTCTAAATAAAAAGCAAAAAAAGAGACCCCAGTTTGAGTATCACAAGTTGGAAGTCCAAGCGTTTAGAACCTAGAACACAAAAAAAAAAATTGTTAAAAAATTTTAACATCGAGTATTAAAATCTGAGACATACATGCCTTTTGTCTCCTTTCGGCCAGGAGCGACTAGGGAGGCAGGCAGGAAGCTGAGTGAAGAGGCCGGCCTAGGCTAGACCAACCGTGCTTCAAAACAAACGCCAATTAATGAATTCTACCCCCCGCGCCCCACCCCCCACATCACAAGACATTGCAGCCCGGCCAGGCTTTAATCAACACCCCGGGAAGTACGAAGTAACTTTGTTACCCCTCCCAACACTACGGGACTCATTTAAGGTGAAAGGCAACTTTTAATTAGTTAGGGGGCACTCTACACTCCCCCACACCCGTGTCCCACTTCTACAGGCCCGGTAGCGACGGATGGATGCGCATGGTCAAGAGGCACACACGATGGATGTTATGTCCCGACGTAATGGCACAAAGTGGAAGCACTTTCTATCAGTAGCTCAGACAGGGCCTCCACTTAGATGAGACTATGCTGGGCAGTCACTGCAACCATCCCTAACAGAGGCTGCCTCAAGGCCGAGAGTATGCGGGCCCCTCTTTCCCCACGCACCTCCTTCCCATTACTGTGGAAAAGATGCGTGCCCATCCCTACTCTTCCGAGACTCCGCCCCCCCAGGACTTGTGTAGCGTTCCCGTCGACCGAATGCCGTTCCCCACGCCGCCGGATAGCCGTCTTCTCAACCGGCAGTACTCAAAATCTAGCGGCACTTTCTTTTAAAAAACAAAGTGCCTCCAGTTTGAGTACAGCAGGTCGAGAGTGTCCAGGTAACTTTTCCTGCCACATCGCGAAAACTGATCCAATCACTCCAACCTGCAAAAAATCCCCTGTAGAAAAATCAAGCAAGTTAGTGGTAGAAAATCTGACGCAGTAAGGCAATTTAAATCGTCCCTCCAACAATCAGAGCTAATAATAAAATCCACCCGCATGGAGACAACTCCTAGGAAACAAATCCTACTCACTCCCGACAGAGTCGGAGGATTTCTACCCGACACCTCAATGTGGAAACTGCAGAAAACTAAAATGCCTGGCCTAGTGGCTCACGGCTTTAAAACCACACTCAAGGAGGCAGAAACAGGCAGATCGCAGAGTTTGAGGCCGGCCTGGCTCAGGACAGTTAAGTCACACGGATAAGCCGGATAGCGATCAACAAAACAAAACAAACAAAAAAAAGACGAAAAGCAGGCCTTGGTGGTTGAGGCCAATATGAACCTAATACTAAGCACCCCCCCCCAAAAAAAAAAAAAGGAAAAAAAGGAAGCCCGGATGACTTACATATCAGTACCATTCCTTGTGAGAAGCTATAAGCGGGAGGCGATCCAGAAACCAGCCGCGGAGAAGACAGGCACGATGAAGTGCAGGGCGAAAGACTCCGAAGACTCGTAGGCTCTCGGTTCTTATATAGTCTGAGGGCTCCTCGGCCCCCTGGACAGGGAGGCTCTAACACCCCTCCCCCACCCAGGGCGCATCCTTACTCAGCCCTCCCTGCTTCCTTCTAAGCTGACTTTCCCGGGGGCGGAATGACCTTCAGGGACTTCCACCCCCCACCCCCCAGCCCCCCACCACTCACCCAAGCAGAGGAAACAGACCTGTTTGTTTATTTGTGTTTAAAACATCTCGGGGGCTGGGTAAGGTGGGGACCTTTAGTTCTAGAATTTGTGAGAGAGAAGCTGGCCTGGCGGATGGATCATTGCTAGTTTGGGGCCAGCCTGGTCTAAAATAGAATTCCGTACTAGGCAGGGCTCCATAGTGTGAGTCGGTCTTAATAATAAAACAAATAAAAAACGTAGTATCACTACTTGGGAGGCTCAGTTTTCATTTAAAAATTTTTTCTTACTGAGTTTCAAAGTCCTTTCCCCCTCTTTTCCTTCCTCCTTGCTTTTTCTTTCAGTGTGTGTGTATGCGCGTTTTCCTGGTTTGCTAAACTGAATACGGGTCAGAGAACAATTTGAGGGAGTTAGTTTTCTCGCCTACCTTTAAATATTTCCACGGGTTGAAATCAGGACTCCAGGTTTTCAGGGATAAAGGTACTAAGCCACGTTGCGGGGTTTTAGGGTTTCTTGAGGCAGAGGCAGGTAGGACCACAAAAAAGACTGTTTCAAACAAGAGCAAGGATACGGTGTTATATTTACAACACTTGATTTCTCCCCTCCCCCCTTTTTTCCTTCCTTTCTTGTGAATTTTGTTTTTTCAAGACAGTGTTTTTCTGTGTAGCCTTAACTGCCCTGGACGCTGTAGACCAGGCTGTCCTCGAACTCACATCGATCCTCCTTGCCTCTGCCTCCTGGAGTGCTGGGATTAAAGGCGTGCGCCACCACCGCCCGGCTTGCTCCGGACACCCCAACAGAGATACGGAGAAAGGCTCACAGCCCGGCTACTGGGCATTGGGTATCTTCTCCCCAGTGCTCCCTCTGGCTCAAATCCCAAAATGCATTTCCTTCTCCCCAGCTAAAGGGACTGCCAACCCTTAGGCTTCTTTCTTTTCTTTTTTCTTTTTCTTTCTTTCTTTTTTTTTTTTTTTCCGAGACAGCGTTCCTCTGTAGCCTTGGCTGTCCTGTACTCACTCTGTAGACCAGGCTGGCCTCGAACTCACATCGATACGCCTTGCCTCTGCCTCCCCTCCGGAGTGCCGGGATTAAAGGCGTGCGCCACCACCGCCCAGCTTTCATTATATTTTATTTCGGCTTGAGGGGGTCTGCACATGCGGGGGTGCTCAGGCAGAGGTCGAAGGACATTTTGCCTAAGCAGATTCCCACTTGTCTCTCGTGGTCCCGGGGATGGAAGCCAGGCTACCTGGTTTCTGGGCACGTAGCTTTACTCCCTGAGCCATCTCACTTGCTGTCCCCCGCTACCCCCGCCCTCACCCCCACCTGTTCCTTTTTTCCTCAACGGAATTATGAGAGAAATTGTTGGAAATTTCTCCGAACTAAGAGTTGAGATTTGACCACTTGTGAGGGGATGGCCCAGGAAAGGAGAGCCATTTTAATTTGACCCCTTCACAAACTCCGAGGGGCTGAACTGAAGGATTGTCATTTGCATGTCCTCAGGCCAGGCTGTCATGGAAATGACCCAGTCCTTGGCTTTGTTCGCCCCAACTGATCATAACAATAAGAATCCTTTCCCAACTGCGCTTGAATCCTTCCGTGCACAAAGTTAAATTTGTTGTGATCTCATGGGCCTTTCAGTAAAATCGATAGCCACCCACACAGGCCTGAACACATCTTTAAGGCATTAAATGATAAACTACCATCGCATCCATATTTCCTTCTGTGAAAGGTGCTAAGACAAAGTGGAGACAAAGATTCTTTTTGGCACTGGCTTTCCTGGCCCAGGGTGCTGGGCTCAGCATCAGACTTTAATCCCAGCACTAGAGAGACAGGGGCAAGTGGAGTTCTAAGCCAGCCTGGTCTACGGAGTTCCAGGGCAGCCAAGGCTACACAGAGAAACCCTGACTCCATTAAACAAAACAGACCAGACCAGGCATAGTGGCGCACGCCTTTAATCCCAGCACTCGGAGGCAGAGGCAGGTGAATTGCTGTGAGTTCGAGACCAACTTGGTCTACAAAGTGAGTCCAGGACAGTCAAGGCTACACAGAGAAACCCTGTCTCGGAAAAAAAAAAGATGGAAACTCGAAAGGAACTAATAATGAAGGTCAAACTCTCCTTGAACGCGCGCGTGTGCACACACAGGAGCTACTCTACTCAGGGAGGCAGAGGGAGGTGGAGGTCTGTGAGTCTGAGGTGAGTCTGGTCTACGGAGCTAGGTCCAGGACAACCAGTGCTACAGAGAAACTCTGTCTTGAGGGGTCTGGGGGTCGGAGGTAAGGGTGGGGGGTAAAACCTATCTCAGTAGGGGAAATGGGTTGAATTTAACTGAGCAAAGCTGCAAAGTGAGGATTTTAGCCAAAAGACCCAAGCAAGGACTGGGGGTAGTGAGGGAAGTGAGTCTGTGGAAATTTACTAGGAAGAGATACCAGGGCGCCTTGATTTCTTGCTTAAATCGACCCAGCAGGATTCTCATAATGGGCAGGCAGGCTCCGCTCTACACTTCACAGGCTACAGACAGACAGAGTGACTCCGGAGATAGTGGAGATCAGTTACCTCAGATGGGAGGAGTCTCAGCAGATGCTTTGTTAAGACTAAATTGGGCCCGGTCAAAGATTGGAAGGCTGCCAAAGTCCTGGAGGGGAGAAGGCTGGAGCTTATCTGCTAGAAATACATTATTTAGAAAGTTAATTAAAAAAACAAAACAAAACAAAAAAAAAAACAAACAAACAGGTGTGGTGATACCCACACCTATAATCCCAGCATATAGGAGCTGCCAGGAGGACGATCCAATCGGGAGTGTAAGGTCACCCTCAGAAAGAGTTGGGGGGCCGGGCGTGGTGGCGCATGTCTATAATCCCAGCATTCGGGAGGCAGAGGCAGGTGGATCGCTGTGAGTTCGAGGCCAGCCTGGTTGGGGGTTAGCCTGAGGTACTTGAGAGCTTGTCTCAAAATAAATGAGTGAACAAATAAATAGTTGGTAGTCTTTTATTTATTTATTTATTTATTTTGGTTCTTTGAGCCAGGGTTTCTCTATGTAACCTTGGTTGGTCTGGACTCTCTTTGTAGACTAGGCTGGCCTCAAACTCATAGCTATTGCCTGCCTCTGCCTCCTGAGTGCTGGGATTGATTAAAGGCATGCGCCACCACCGCTCAGCCAGGCCTTGTTTTTATTTTATGTGCATTGGTGTTTTGCCTGCATGTATGTCTGTGTGTGTGAAGGTGTCAGATCTTGGAGTTACAGACATTGTGAGCTGCCATGTGGGTGCTGGGAATTGAACTTGGGTCCTTTAGGAAGAACAGTCAGTGCTCCTAACCACTGAGCCATCTCTCCAGCCCCAGCTGTTAGTCTTGTTAGTCACCTTTAACCCTAGTGTTTGGGAGGCAGAACGCAGCAGACTGGTTCAGGGATGGCCAAGGCTACCTAGTAAGAGCAAAATAAAAAAATACACCTGATAGCCGGGGGTGGTGGCGCACGCCTTTCATCCCAGCACTCGGGAGGCAGAGGCAGGCGGATCGCTGTGAGTTCAAGGCCAGCCTGGTCTACAAAGTGAGTCCAGGACAGCCAGGGCTACACAGAGAAACCTTGTCTCGAAAAAAAAAAAAAATACACCTGGCATGGTAGCTTGTTTCACAAAATAAAAACAAAATCCGAGCCGGGGGCGGTGGCACACGCCTATAATCCCAGCACTCGGGAGGCAGAGGCAGGTGGATCGCTGTGAGTTCGAGGCCAGCCTGGTCTACAAATTGGGTCCAGGACAGCCAAGGCTACACAGAGAAACCCTGTCTCGAAAAAACCAAAAAAACAAAATCCGCCCTGCATAAGGGCGCACGCCATTAATCCCAGCATTTGAGAGGCAGAGGCAGGCGGATTGCTGTGAGTTTGAGGCCAGCCTGGTCTACAAAGTGAGCCTAGGACAGCCAAGACTACACAGAGAAACCTTGTCTTGAAAAATCAAAAAACAAACAAAACAAAATCCAAAGTGACAGTACTGGAAATGCCTGAAGAATAAAAAAAGACACTCCCCTCGCAACGCAGTTTGGGTTGGAGGAAGATGAATATAAACATAGCTGTAATGTTCTCAATCGTTTTATGTTTTGTTTTGTTTTTCGAGACCGGTTTCTCTGTGCAGCCTTGGCTGTCCTGGACTAGCACTGTAGACCAGGCCGGCCTGAAACTCGTGGAGATCCCCCTGCCTCTGCCTCTTCAAGTGCTGGGATTGCAGGCATGTGCTACTACATCCAGCAGCAGTAAAGTTCTTTAATATTTCAGTATTTGTTTCCTGACCTATAAAATGGACTTAGTTTGGCAAGATTAAAAAAGATATCTCAGCAAACTAAGCTTGGCCATCGATAGGTCAATTAAGGATGCCTGTGTTCATGAAACTGGAAAAGGAGGTACTGTCACTGTGGCCACCCCGGGAAGAGGGACACATAACAAGGCCCAGTGAACCCCCTGTTCAACTTCCCAGTTCCTGACATAAGGCTTAAAGTTTTAAAAGGAGACCAGAGATGTAAATAGTTGAGTAGTTACAGCCAACCAATCACTGACACAGTGACTGGGTTCCAGTAGCTCCACACAACTGCATATAATTCTTTCCTGGGTGACAAGTTCCTTTCTCTGGCTAGCACCAGGTTTCAGCCTTTTCATTTCCTTTTTTTTTTTTTTTTTTTTTTTGAGACAGGGTTTCTCTATGTAACAGCCCCAGCTGTCCTAGACTGGCTTTGTAGACCAGACTGGCCTCGAACTCACAGAGATCCGCCTGCCTCTGCCTCCTGGAGTGCTGTGATTACAGGCATGCACCACCACACCCGGCTCAGCCTTTCCCCTGCCCCCCAGCATGAAATTCCTGAAATTCTGATAATTCCTTGGGGACCTTGGCCAGCTGGCTGCCTCCACTCCCCACAATGTTAATATTGCAGGCAGGTGCTTCCTGGAGGGTTTATGCAGGGCGGGCCACAAGGCTCTCTCTTTTATTTTTATTTTTTTGGTTTTTCGAGACAGGGTTTCTCTGTGTAGCCTTGACTGTCCTGGACTCACTTTGTAGACCAGGCTGGCCTCAAACTCAGCGATCCGCCCGCCTCTGCCTCCCGAGTGCTGGGATTAAAGGCATGCGCCACCATGCCCGGCTGGCTCTCTTTTAATATCTTCTCTCCTGCTCGGACAGTTAACAGCTGCCTCAAGCCTGTTCCCTGAATTTAGGAGGCTGAGACGGAAGGACTGCCATAGCTCAAGGAGCCCAGTCACCGTAGTCCATAGTCTCAGGTCAGCTAGCACTGTCTCGAACAAAACTGAGCCAGGCATGCTTAACCTCAGCACTCAGGAGGAGAAAGCAGGTAGATTTCTGTGAGTTCAAGGTCAGCCTGGTCTACATAGTGTGTTCCAGGCCAGGTAGGGCTACCTAGGTAAGAGTCTGTCTCAAAAAAAAAAAAAAGAGTCTGTCTCAAAGCAGGGCATGGTAGTGCATTCGTGTAATTCTAGCACTCAGAAACAGCCTGGTCTACAAATTGAGTCCAGGACAGCACACAAGGCTACACAGAGAAACTCTTGTCTTGAAAAACAAAACAAGCCAGGCGTGGTGGCGCACGCCTATAATCCCAGCACTCGGGAGGCAGAGGCAGGTGAATCGCTGTGAGTTCGAGGTCAGCCTGGTCTACAAAGCGAGTCCAGGACAGCCAAGGCTACACAGAGAGACCCTGTCTCGAAAAACCAAAAAAAAAAAAAAAAAAAAAGACGGCAAATGCTTTTTTAACTGGTG
>OU015759.1:4424169-4435875 GCA_907169655.1 Acomys percivali | reverse complement strand
TTTTTTTTTTTTTTTTAATTTATTTATTTATTATGTCTATGAGTACACTGTCTTCATGCGCACCAGAAGAAGGCATCGGATCCTATCACAGATGCTTGTGAGCCACCATGTGGTTGCCGGGAATTGAATTTAGGACCCCTGGAAGAGCAGCCAGTGCTCTTAACCTCTGAGCCATCTCTCCAGCCCAAGACCAACTGTTAATCAATGGGATCTTATGAAACTGAAAAGCTTCTGTAAGGGGAAGGACACTGTCAACAGAACAAAACGACAGTCTACAGACTGGGAAAAGATCTTCGCCAACCCTACATCCGACATAGGGCTAATATCCAAAATATATAAAGAACTCAATAAATTAAACACCACCAAACCAAATAATCCAATTAAAAAATGGAATATAGAACTAAACAGAGAATTCTTTTTTTTTTTTGGAGACAGGGTTTCTCTGTGTAGTTTTGGCTGTCCTGGACTCACTCTGTAGACCAGGCTGGCCTTGAACTCGCAGCGATCCTCCTGCCTCTGCCTCCCGAGTGCTGGGATTAAAGGTGTGCGCCACCACCACCTGGCCTAAACAGAGAATTCTCAACAGAGGATTATCTAGTGGCTGAGAAACAAAGAAATGGCCAACCTCCCTAGTTATCAGGGAAATGCAAATAAAAAAGACTCTGAGATTCCATCTTACATCTATCTGAATGGCTGAGATAAGAAAAAAAAAAGCCGGGCGTGGTGGTGCACGCCTTTAATCCCAGCACTCGGGAGGCAGAGGCAGGTGGATCGCTGTGAGTTCAAGGCCAGCCTGGTCTACAAAGTGAGTCCAGGACAGCCAAGGCTACACAGAGAAACCCTGTCTTGAAAAACCAAAAAAAAAAAAGAAAGAAAAAGAAAAAAACAGACCCTCAGGTGACAGCACATGCTGGGGATGTGGAAAAAGGGGGCTCTCTCCTCTATTGTTGGTAGGACTGCAAACTTGTACACCCACTTTGGAAATCAATTTTGTGCTTTCTCAGGAAATTGGGAGTAACTCTACCTCAGGACCCAGCCCTATCACTCCTGAGAATATACCCAAAAGATGCTCCACCATAGAACAAGGACATTTGCTCACCTATATTTATAGCATCTTTATTCATAATAGCCAGAATCTGGAAACAACCTAGATGTCCCTCAACTGAAGATGGATATAGAAACTATGGTATGTTTACACAATGGAATGCTATTCAGATATTAAAAACAAACAAACAAAAATCCTGAAATTTGCAGGCAAATAGATGAAACTAGAAAAGATCATCCTGAGTGAGGTAACCCAGACCCAGAAAGACACACATGGTGTATACTTACTTATAAGCAGTTATTAGCCACATAATACAGGATAACTACTCTTCAATACAGAGAATGAAACATCAACCAAGGACCACGTATGATGTGGACCTAGACCCTCTGTGCTCACATGTAGTAGCACAGTCTCCTTGTGGATCCCATGTGTGGAGCGTAGGGACTACCTCAGACATGCACTCTGGCCACCAAAATTAGATCACTTCCCTCTGACAGGACGGCCTTGCCAGACAACAAAGGAAGAGGTTACAGGCAGTACAGACGAGACTTGATAGGCTGAGGTCAGATGTTAAGGGAGGAAGGCTCCTCTTTATGAAGACTAAGGAGGGGAGGGAGAGAGAGGTGCTAAGGGAGGGAGGGGGTGATCGGGAGGGAATGAAGGAGGGGGATACAATTGAAATGTGACGAATTTAAGCAGCAGAACAGGAGGAAACTTATATTGTTAATTCCATATGGGAACAGCTCTGAGACTGGCTGAGACATGAATGTCTAGGCATAGACGATGCTTCTTCTTGGCTACAGAACCCCTATGAATTACTACTATTAAATGCCATTCTTCATATGGCATGAGTGAAGATTTATTTTGTTTGTTTGTTTGTTTGTTTTGGTTTTTCCGAGACAAAGTTTCTCTGTATTAGCCTTGGCTGTCCTGGACTCGCTTTGTAGACCAGGCTGGCCTCGAACTCACAGCGATCCACCTGCCTCTGCCTCCCGAGTGCTGGGACTAAAGGCGTGCGCCACCACGTCCAGCATGAATGAAGATTTAAAGATGTCTTTTTTTCTGCTCATACAAAGAGCAGAAAACCAGCCTTAATTGCTCTGTGCATCACACAAACCTTATCCATTTATAATTTTAGATCTGTATAATGCTTGTGAGAAAGTATATGCTTTCAGAACAAAAGAACGGGACACTGCCATTGGATCAGACCTGACAGGATTCATTCCTCTCAGCACTGACATCCTTTATCCTTCATGTTCCAGCACCAAGTGCTTCAGTTGCTGTTCCTCATCAGAACAAGACAGCTCCCAGGACACTTTCAAAGAAACCCTCCAATCCCAATTGGTCCAGCATTTCAGACTGTCCCACACAGGACTCTAATTAAGCCTGGAATTTCTCAACATTTAGAAACTGGACCACAAAATGTGATTCCTAGCTTGTTTAACCATTTCCCAAATTTTATTTGGGCCCCTACAAAGGTATTATCCATCCCAAATCAACTGGAAGAAACCTTAAGAGAAACTCCCCATTTCCTTTTATGGGAGTTGGGTAGGATTTTGGTTGCTTTCTTGGGCTATAGAGGGTTATTATCAACAGGAGTTGGTTACAAGTTATTATTGGTCTTTTCCAGAGAGAAAGCAAAGTTAGACTCAGCGATGTCTCTCTTTACCTTACATTCTTAGGTTTGGAGATACGGGTTGAAAAGAAAGAAGAGGGAGCTGGAGAGATGGCTCAGAGGTTAAGAGCACTGGCTGCTTGTCCAAAGGTCCTGAGTTCAATTCCCAGCAACCACCTGGTGGCTCACAACCATCTGTGATGAGATCTGGTGCCCTCTTCTGGCCTGCAGGTGTACATGCAGGTACTGTATACTTAATAAAGAGGTAAACTTAAAAAAAAAAAAAAAAAAAAAAAGAAAGAAGAGGAAATATAGAAATATATAGGGAAGAAAGAACAAAAAGTAGGTTCTACTCCTTAACTTAATGCCTCAATTGTCACGAGGTTATTTTTAATTCACTGGTATAGAATTTTGTTTTTTGTTTTTTTTGTTTTTTGTTTTGGTTTTTCGAGACAGGGTTTCTCTGTGTAGCCTTGGCTGTCCTGGACTCACTTTGTAGACCAGGCTGGCCTCGAACTCACAGCGATCCGCCTGCCTCTGCCTCCCGAGTGCTGAGATTAAAGGCGTGCGCCACCACACCCGGCATAGAATTTTGTATATAGATGCAAAATAAGCTTAATTCTAGATACAGTGGTATATAATTCAAATGTAAGATAATTCTTCACAAATGTGTATATATATTTCTACTCTAATATGAGGTATTGAACCCATATAACTCAATTATAATACAAAGCTTACTTCCAATACTTTGAAAGTGCTATTGCAGACTGTTTATGATAAATAAGTTGTACAAGTTAATTTTTTTTTCCCAGACAGGGTCTCTCTGTGTAGCCTTAGCTGTCCGGGACTCCCTTTTTAGACCAGGTTGGCCTCGAACTTACAGCGATCTGCCTGCCTCTGCCTCCGAGTGCTGGGATAAAGGCGTGCGCTACCATGCCTGCCCTAGATGTTTTAATTTAATAGAGAAGAGATGTGATAGATACTGATTTTCATTCAGAAATCTAGACCCACCAAGATAACAAAGAGGTTTATTTCAAGTTTGCCAAATACAAATAGCCAAATCACTATGAATGTAACATTTATATACTTCCTGATTGTCTCATGGTTCTTCCTGCTGTATGTAGTCCATTTTATTTTATTTTTTGTTTTTCAAGACAGGGCCTCTCTGTGTTATCCTTGCCTGTCCTAGACTCGCTTTGTAGACCAGGCTGGCCTCGAACTCACAGTGATCTGCCTGCCTCTGCCTCCCGAGTGCTGGGATTAAAGGCGTGTGCCACCATGCCCGGCCTTGTAGTCTATTTTATACATGTGTAATATTATAATTTTTATATGTTAAAAAGAAACATAATTTAAAAAAAAGGGCTGGGGCCGGGCGTGGTGGCTCACGCCTATAATCCCAGCACTTGGGAGGCAGAGGCAGGTGGATCACTGTGAGTTTGAGGCCAGCCTGGTCTACAAAGTGACTCCAGGACAGCCAAGACTACACAGAGAAACCCTGTCTCGAAAAACCAAAAAAAAAAAAAAAAAAAAAAGGGGTGCAGAGATGGCTCAGTGGGTAAGAGCACCGCCTATACTTCCAAAGGTCCTGAGTTCAATTCCCAGCAACCACATGGTGGCTCACAACCATCTATAATGAGAGATCTGATGCCCTCTGCTGGCCTGCAGGTGTACATGCAGGCAGAGCACTGTATATATACATGTATATGTATAAACAAATAAATATATATTTTTTTAAAAATTAAAAAAAAAAATTTGCCGGGCGTGGTGGCGCACACCTTTAATCCCAGCACTCGGGAGGCAGAGGCAGGCGGATCACTGTGAGTTCAAGGCCAGCCTGGGCTACAAAGCGAGTCCAGGACAGCCAAGGCTACACAGAGAAACCCTGTCTCAAAAACAAACAAACAAAAAACAAATAAAAATTAAAAAAAAAAAAATTAAAAAGACTGCTGCAATCTGTTCCAGCAACGTGTGAGAGCTGGTCAGAGATTAAGAGCACAGGATCAGGAATGAATTTAGCCCAGAGATACAGTTCATCTAGCGTGCCAGGATTTTAGCAGGGGTAAAATGTGCTAGTAAAGAAGCTCACACAGCCGGGCCGTGGTGGTGCACGCCTTTAATCCCAGCACTTGGGAGGCAGAGGCAGGCGGATCGCTGTGAGTTCGAGGCCAGCCTGGTCTACAAAGTGAGTCCAGGACAGCCAAGGCTACACATAGAAACCCTGTCTCGAAAAACCAAAAAATGGAAAAAAACAAAAAACAAAAAACAAAAAAGCAGCTCACACAAAGGGAAAGGTCCTAACTGCCGGTCACTGAGAAGGACACGCTACAGTCACGTGGACATGTCTGTGGTACCTCTACTTCCCAGTGAACCAGAGAGGTATCAACACTCTCTTGGACAAAAGGGAAGCATTTAAATACATCAATCAGCCGGTGTTGGGTGCATAAAGGTGGCGATTGGGTAACCATAAAATGAACTCCAAAACCAGGGGGAAGGAGGAGGAATCCCACCCTTTGAAATAGTAGATAGGGCGGGGGAATTTAGATTGTTGATTGGCAGTACTTATCTGGGTTCCATTTAATCTGAGAGGTGGATTTCCTGTAGTTTACAAGAATCCTTTTAAGTTTACAAAGATAACTTTTAGACACGTTAGCATCATCGTTTGCAATAAAATAGACATAAATTTTGTATTATAGTATAGGAGAGGATTGAGTTAAAATTATGAATATTTTTTGTGGTCAGATTAGGAAAGTGCAGTGCAGAAACCTTATGGATTTAAAAAAAATTTTTTTTTTTTGGTGTTTTGAGACAGGGTTTCTCTGTGTAGCCTTGACTGTCCTGGACTCCCTTTGTAGACCAGGCTGGCCTTGAACTCACAGAGATCCGCCTGCCTCTGCCTCCCGAGTGCTGGGATTAAAGGCGTGCGCCACCATGCTGGGCCTTTAAAAATATTTAAAAATGTTTAATTTATTTATTCATATTACATCTCAGTTGTTATCCCCTCATCTGTATCTTCCCATTTCCCCTCCCTCCCTCTTTTACTCTATTCCCCTCTCCTAGGTCTGTGACAGAAGGGGACCTCCTCCCCCTCTATATGGTCACAGCCTATCAGGTCTCATCCTGGTAGCCTGCTTATCCTTCCTCTGAGTGCCACCAGGCCTCCCCAATAAGGGGAAATGGTCAATAGGGGGCAGCAGAGTTCAGGTCAGAGTCAGTCCCCACTCTCCACACGACTGTGGAGAATGTGCTGTTCATTGTCTCCATCTGGATACGGGTTCTAGATTTACAGCATGCATTGTCCTTGGTTGGTACAGTAGTTTGAGCTGACCCCCCTGAGTCCAGACCCGCCATCCTTGATGGTCTTCTTGTAGGGTTCCAGGACCCTCTGGGTCCTTCCATTTCCCCATTCTCCCATACCTCTCTCACCAGGAATCCCAATAGGAAGTCCCAGAATCTATCCCAATCCCCTGCTAAATGAAGACTCTCAGAGGACATCACTGTTGGGCTAGTGTCCAAGTATGAGTGAGTATATACCAGGTGTATCTTTATGGATCTGGGTTAACTCACTCAGGATGATCACTTCAAGTTCCATCCATTTGCCTGCAAATTTCAAGATTTCTTTGTTTTTTAATAACTGAGTAGTGTTCCATAGTGTAAATGTACCACAGTTTCTTTATCTATTCTTTGAGTGAGGGACATCTAGGTTGTTTCCAGATTCTGGCTATTATGAAGAAGGCTGCTATGAACACGGTTGAGCAAATGTCCGTGTTGTGTGGTGTAGGATCTTTTGGGTATATTCCAAGGAGTGGAATAGCTGGGTCTTGAGGAAGCCCTAGTCCCAGTTTTCTGAGAAAGCACCAGATTGATTTTCAAAGTGGTTGTACAAGTTTGCATTCTCAATAGCAATGGAGGAGTATTCTCCTTTCTCCACACCAGCATGTGCTGTCACTTGAGTTTTGATCTTAGCCATTCTGATGGGTGTAAGAAGGAATCTCAGAGTCATTTTGATTTGCATTTCTCTGATGACCAAGGATGTTGAATATTTCTTTAAGAGTTTCTCAGCCATTCGATATTCCTCTGTTGAGAATTCTCTGTTTAATTGTGAGTCCCATTTCTTTCTTTCTTTCTTCCTTTCTTTCTTCCTTCCTTTCTTTCTTCCTTCCTTTCTTTCTTTCTTTCTTTCTTTCTTCCTTCCTTTCTTCCTTCCTTCCTTTCTTTCTTTCTTTCTTTCTTTCTTTCTTTCTTTCTTTCTTTCTTTCTTTCTTTCTTTCGTTTTTCGAGACAGAGTTTCTCTGTGTTAACCTTGCCTGTCCTGGCCTCGAACTCACAGTGATCTGCCTGCCTCTGCCTCCCAAATGCTGGGATTAAAGGCATGCGCCACCACGCCTGGCTGAGCCCCATTTCTTAATTGGGTTATTTGGTTTGTCCGTGTTTAATTTCTTGTGCTCTTTCTACACTTTGGATATTACACCTTTGTCAGATGTAGGGTTGGTGAAGATCTTTTCCCAGTCTGTATGCTGTTGCTTTGTTCTGTTGACAGTGTCTTCTGCCTTACAGAAGCTTTTCAGCCGGATGAGGTCCCCTTTATTAATTGTTGACCTTAGAGGCTGGGCTGTTGGAGTTCTGTTCAGGAAGTTGTCTCCTGTGCCAATGTGTTTCAGGCTCCTCCCCATTTTTTCTTCTAACAGATTTAGTGCCTATGGTTTTATGTTGAGGTCTTTTTTTTTTCTTTTTGGTTTTTCGAGACAGGGTTTCTCTGTGTAGCCTTGGCTGTCCTGGACCCGCTTTGTAGACCAGGCTGGCCTCGAACTCACAACGATCCGCCTGCCTCTGCCTCCCGAGTGCTGGGATTATAGGCGTGCGCCACCACGCCCGGCCCTATGTTGAGGTCTTTAATCCACTTGGACTTGAGTTTTGTGCATGGTGATAAATATGGATCTACTTGCATTTTTCTACATATAGACATCCAGTGAGACCAGCACCATTTGTTGAAGATGTTATCCTCTTTCCATTGAATAGATTTGGCTTCTTTGTCAAAAATCAAGCGTCCATATATATGTGGATTTATTTCTGGATCTTCGATTCCATTCCATTGGTCCACTGGCCTATTGCTATGACAGTACCATGCTGTTTTTATTACTGTGGCTCCTTTCCCATTTGGATCCCCTTGATCATCATCATCATCTTCTTCTTCTTCTTCTTTTTGTTTTTGTTTTTCAAGACAGACTTTTTCTGTGTAGCCTTGGCTGTCCTGGACTCACTTTGTAGACCAGGCTGGCCTCGAACCCACAGAGATCCACCTACCTCTGCCTCCCGAGTGCTGGGATTAAAGGCGTGCGCCACCATGCCTGGCCCCCTGATCTTCTTTTCTTGTCTTATTGTTCTAGCTAGAACTTGAAGAACTATATTGAAGAGCTATGGAGAAAGTGGCCCGGTCCCCGATTTTAGAGATATTTTCTTGAGTAGCTCTCCATTTAATTTGATGTTGGCTATTGGCTTGCTGTATATAGCCTTGGGTCCCTCTGTGGACTGGTAGGGAGATATGAGATCAGATCCACACTCTCAGGTCCCCCTGGGCCCACTGGGTCTGATGCTATTACTGTGTGACTCACAGATCAAGTCAGAGAGGGAGAGAGAGGATGCAGGTGAGGCAAGCACATTCGGCTGCTTTGGGCTTTGGATTTTGTGCCTGTGTGGTTGCCAGCACCTGGGGCTTTCTGTGGACACACTGAGAGGTCTGAGGTCAGATCCACCTGTTTTCCTGAGACTTCTCTAGGGCAGCAGCTCTGGAGTCCAGTGCTTTACCACACACAGTTCAGTCCCAGATACCAAGTCCATACTATAGAGCACGGCTGCAGATCATCAGAGGGGTACAGGGCCAGACTCTGGGGACTGGCCACCTGTCCTCCCTGGGCCAGTTGGAAGACCCCAGGCCAGACCCACCTGTGCTCTGCACTTTGTGGACCCATTTCACCTAAGACTTTTCAGGACTTGTGGTCTGTAGCTCCAAGCCGGGTCCATGGTCTTCATCCAGCAGTGTTCGGCACAACCATCTTGCATCTTCCTGAAAAGCAGCTTCCTTATGCAGAGTCTTTAAAATATTCTCCTACAATATTTTTAAAGATCTTGTATTTCAGTTATATGTATGTCAGTGTGTGTATGCATGTTTGTGTTTGTGTGTGTGTGTGTGTGTGTGTTTTCATGTCTTGTTTTGTACACAGGTGAGCTCAGGTAACCATGTAAGCCAGAAGAGGACATCTTATGCTTTGGATCTATTGTAACATGGGGTTGATAACATAATTTTTCAGGGCTGAGCAGTGAATCAGGCCTTATTAAAGAGCAGGACATGATATTAGCTGCTAAGGATAAGACACAAATCCATCTTCTTTAGTATTCTTTTCTTTTTCTTTAGTATTCTTTATGTTTATCAAACCATCACTCTTCTAAGTTTAAACTTTCACTTCCTTGGATAACATCAAGATTCCCTTACCTTCCCCCCTGTAAGGAGGAAATTGTTTTACCTTCATGTGCAAACATGAGTTCACGCTCCCACAAACTTCCTGAAGTTTTTAATCACCATTCCACAGGCATCAAAGTCATTCACCTAGATACTATAAAGTTTGATTTTATTTTGAATGTTTTTTATTCTAAGATTTTTTTTTTTTGGTTTTTTGAGACAGGGTCTCTCTGTCTAGCCTTGGCTGTCCTAGACTCACTTTGTAGGCCACGCTGGCCTCGAACTCACAGCGATCCGCCTGCCTCTGCCTCCCGAGTGCTGGGATTAAAGGCGTGCGCCACCACCGCCCAGCCCTAAGATTTTTTTTATGTATACAGTGTTCTGCCTGCACACCTGTACACCAGATCTCATTATAGATGGTTGTAAGCTACCATGTGGTTGCTGGGAATTGAACTCAGGACCTTTGGAAGAGCAGCCAGTGCTCCTACCCTGTGAGCCATATCTCCAGCCCCTGTTTTTTATTCTAAAGAAGAAAAGAACATTTGCACTCTGCACTATGCTCCAAGAGTTACAAATTGTGAAATAAGTAGATCAGGGCAAGATTATATGGACAACATAGAACTCTAGTAGCCATGATACTGCTATGCAACATCATTAGAGGAAACAGTGAGCATCATCCCAAGAAGAGACAGATCATGTACTATAGCTCAATATTTGGTGGTTATGTACCAACTTTATTTAGAATTCATTTACCAGTCAGACTACCTGACTCAAACCAAGACACAGTCCATGGACAGAGCCAATCCATGAGATTATTAATGCTACTCTGTTATACTTGTAGACAGAAGCCTAACTGTGAGGCTCTGCTAAACACAGGTTGAAAATAAATGCTGAGACTCACAGCCAAACATTGAGTGATAATAGGGAGTCTTGTGGAACAGTGGGAGGAAGGAGAAATGGACTTTGAGGTGACAAGAGCTCCACAAAAATACCAAAAGTGACAGCTAACCAAGGCACTTAGTGGCTTGCTGAGACTGAGGCAGCAACCAAGGACCAGGCATGAACTGGACCTATGCCCCCTACATGGATGTAGATGATGGGCAGATCAGGCTTCATGTGGGTCTTCTAGTAAGAAGCGTGGGGGCTGTTACTGACACGGATTGTGATGCCAGATTTTTGATCACTTCCTCCATGTGGGACTATCTATCTAGGCCCCACGGGAAGAGGACATGGTATGTCCTGATGCAACTTGGAGAGCTGGAGTGCATAGGAAGGTGGTCTCCACTAATCCGAGGCATAGGGGAGAGGGGCTGGAGAGAGGGAGGAAGGGTGGGACTGGAAGGAGAGAAAAGATGAGATCTACAATCAGGATGTAAATTGAATAAATAAATTAATTTAGCACAAAGTATTCATGAAATATGACTTTAGGAATATGATTTCTCCCTGATCTTTTGAAGAGAATTTTTGTCTGGCCTTAATAAAATTATGTAGCACTTGGGAACAAAGATGTACCCCAGCATGCCTGCAGTGGAAGCCAAGATGGAAAAAAATCTCCACAGCCACCATGACTTTGCCCTTGGTGCTGTGGTAGACAGGGAGGAAAGTGATCCACACAGTGCAAAACACCAGCATGCTGAATGTCAAGAACTTGGCTTCATTGAATGTGTCAGGCAGGTTCCTGGCCATGAAAGCCACAGTGAAGGTTCCCAGGGCCAGGCAGCCTAAGTATCCTAGGACACAGTAGAATGCAGTAACTGATCCCTTGTGGCAGACAATGATGATGTGGCCATGCTCAGAGTCTGCATCAATATCAACAGTTGGAGGAGAAGCTCCTAGCCAAATTGAACAGAGAATAATTTGGATGAGTGTACAGAGGGGAATGATGTAGTTAAGTGTTCCTGAAACCAGAATGTACCTCATCCTTCTTGCAGGAGCTGTGACTTTGAAAGCCAGAACCACTGTGATTGTTTTGGCCAACACAGTGGAAATAGCCACAGTGAATACAATTCCAAATGTGATTTGCCGCAGGATGCAGGAGACTGAGTTTGGATGGCCAATGAAGAGCAAGGAGCAGAGGAAACAGAACATGAGTGACATGAGTAAGGTGTAGCTGAGAGCACGGTTATTTGCCTTCACAATGGCTGTGTCATTGTGCTTCAAAAATACCCCAAGGACCAGAGCTGTGAAGGCAGAGAAGCACAAGGCCATTAAGGCCAGAGCCATCCCTAAGGGGTCTTCATAGCTCAGAAAGATCACAGCTTTGTGGATGCAGTGATTCTGCTCTGTGTTGGCATACTGGTCCTCTGGACACTTCACACACTGATCCATGTCTGATTGAGAAAGGACAGATTTGTTAGTACAGCTTCAGTAGTTTATTGATAAGACATTTCAATACTTCTGTTGGAGAATCTTTGAAACACCTGCATTTCGTTGCTCATAATATAATTGAAGGACATTGCTGTACAACAGTGCTTCTATTTATTAATTCTTATTATCTTTTTGTTTTGTTTTGTTTTTTGTTTTTTCAAGACAGGGTTTCTCTGTATAGCCTTGGCTGTCCTGGACTCCCTTTGTAGACCAGGCTGGCCTCGA
>OU015759.1:4406024-4419400 GCA_907169655.1 Acomys percivali | reverse complement strand
CAAAAAAAAAAAAAAAAAAAAAAAAAAGAATCCTTCATTCAGTAATTAAGGTCTAGGTGAAGACCACATTGTCACTGGTACACATGTTCATCTCATACTCTCTACATATACACTTAACTAGAATGCTTCCTTTTGCTGTGGTGGTTGTGAAACAGGATCTCACTCTGTAGCACTGGGATACCTCAACTCCCTATCTAGAACAGGGAACATTACTTTCATTTTGGCACTTGGTAAGATTTTTTTTTTTTTAAATTTAAGTAATTTATTCAGATTACATGTCATTTTTTTATCCCCTCACTTGTATCTTCCCGTTCCCCATCCTTCCCTCTTTCATCCTATTCCCCTCCCCTAGGTCTGTGACAGAAGGCAGCCTTGCACCCCACTATAAGATCACACCCTATCAGGTCTCTTCCTGGTGGCCTGCTTACTCTTCCTCTGATTGTCACCAGGTCTCCCCACCAAGGGGAAGTGGTCAAATAGGGGTCACCAGAGTTCATGTCTGAGTCAGTCCCTGCTCTCCACACAATTGTGGAGAAAGTGGTGTCCACTGGCTAGACCTGGATAGGGGTTCTATGTTTACTACATGCATTGTCCTTGGTTGGTTCAGTATTTTTAGCTGACTCGCCTGGGTCCAGATCTGCCAGCCTTAATTGTCTTCTTGTAGGTTTCTAGGACCCTCTGGGTCCTTCTATTTCCACATTCATCCTTACCTCTCTTACCTAGAGTACCAATAGGAGGTCCCAGTATCTATCCCAATCTCTGGCTAGGCACTTGGTAATATTTTAATGACCATTTTGAAGAAGAGTGGAGACAGTGCATATTGCTGCCCCATTTCTGTTCAATATTTTAAGGCATGGTCTCTATGTCACACTGCCTGCCTTGGATTACCCATATAGGTCAAACTGGCCACATGTCAATAGAGAATTTTCTAAATCTGTCTACAAACTGTTTGGATTAAAACATGCACCACACATACCTGGCCTCATTCTGATTTTAATAGAATTAAAAAAAATTTTTTTTTCTCTCCAACTTGCCATAAAATGCTTGCCATCTGTTTGCCATTAAAAATCCTATTCTGGGGCTGGAGAGATGGCTCAGTGGTTAAGAGCGCCGCCTGTTCTTCCAAAGGTCCTGAGTTCAATTCCCAGCAACTGCATGGTGGCTCACAGCCATCTGTAATGTGATATGGCGCCCTCTTCTGGCTTGCAGGAGCACATGCAAGCAGAGAACTGTATGCATAATAAATAAATTTAAAAAATCCTATTCTGGGGCTGGAGAGATGGCTCAGTGGTTAAGAGAATCGCCTGCTCTTCCAAAGGTCCTGAGTTCAATTCCCAGCACCCACATGGTGCATCACAACCATCTATAATGTAATCTGATGCCCTCTTCTGGCCTGTAGGTGTACATGCAGATAGAGCACTGTATACATAATAAATAAATAAATAAATCTTAAAAAAAAAATCCTATTCTGTCAAGACATGACTTGTTCTTTGTATTCCAACATATTTCTTTATTTACTCTGAATGGATGATGGACTTCTTTATAATACATTTATGAATATTTTTCTATAATCATATAATTCCATCTTAGAGTGTATTTACATGATGTATCTCATTTAACTGATCTGCAATTTTGAATCATGATTGCATTTCTTTTTTTTATTTTTTATTTTTTTATGATTGCATTTCTTGAGTGTAATAGACTTGTGGTGTCTTGTTGAATTATCTTGATAGGTGTTTATTTAAGAGTTATTCCATCTATGTCCATCACAGTGAATGTTTTGGTGGGTTTTGTTTGTTTGTTTCCATTTCATAATGCTCATTTTTATAGAAGGAATGAGGTTACAAATAACATTTTCCCATGGAAGTAACAAAGAAAATTTTGGGGTTTTGTTGTTGTTGTTATTTAATTGAACCAATCTTGTTGTCTATGGAT
Organism: Acomys percivali; assembly: GCA_907169655.1. Classification (NCBI taxonomy): domain Eukaryota; kingdom Metazoa; phylum Chordata; class Mammalia; order Rodentia; family Muridae; genus Acomys; species Acomys percivali. The sequence continues at coordinate 4,417,465 of OU015759.1, read as the reverse complement.
TTTTATTAGAGAATGTGATTATTAACATTAAATTATTATTGTAGATTATTTGGTGAGTATTGCCTATTTGTCGATATTGTAGTATCTGATGGTTTTCTAATAGTTGCTTTTCTCTGAAGCTTAGTGCTTTCAATGTGTTCCTTTGATTCTTGCATTCATTATGTGAAGTGGTTCAACTAATGTCTTTCATAGTGATTTTTCAGTGCTTATAAATTCCTGTGATTGTGTCTATTATTGAACTCTGTTCTGTATCCTTCTATCATGAGGAATAACTTTTCTGTTTATAGTTACTGTGGTTGGCTGTTAAATGTTTGAAATACATCACTATTACTCTCCTCCTGTCAGAACGTCCATAGTAACATTGACTATTATTTCTTGATGGGCACACATCTCACTTGAAATGTATGATTACATTTTACCCGATATAGTGTTGATGAGTTGAGTGTGTCCTTCTTTTCCCCCTTGTGACCCTGGATTGTAAATTTGATCTTTTAATCAGAAACTCTTGGTCTCCTATATGTTGAATCTTCTGTAGTGTTTTATCTTTGTTATAGTCTGAATTTTCTAATACTTATGCATAATTTCAAGCTTTGCAAGCCTGTCTTTATCTTGAACTGTTGTTTTGTTGAGACTTTTTACTTAGAATTTTATCGCATTTATTTTGTTTTTCCTTTACATATTTTTTTGTTTGAATATTTTTATTATTTTATACCTTCATGGGAGTCCTTTTTCATATCCTTTTTTTCTTTTTGGTTTTTTTTTGAGACAGGGTTTCTCTGTGTAGCCTTGGCTGTCCTGGACTCACTTTGTAGACCAGGCTGGCCTCAAACTCACAGCGATCCGCCTGCCTCTGCCTCCCGAGTGCTGGGATTAAAGGCGTGCGCCACCACTCCCGGCTCATATCCTTTTTTCAATGACTTGTTTTATGTTACTTTTTGTGACCCCTTGTATCCTTCCAGAGGTAATTTATATCTCCTCTTCTCACTTTTCACAGAACATTCTACTAATCATTCTTTGAATTATGTATTTAGCATATCATTGAACAGACTCTCATTTAAGACTATGACTGTAACATTTTGAGCTAGGTAGGTTTGATATCATCATTTTTATGTTTGTTTGTTTCTGCATGTGTCCTGATATGCATATCTGGAAGCAGGGCAATGGTTCTATATATTTTTTTAAACATTGAGTATTATTCGAGTGCATGTTTTTGTAATATTCAATCAAGCTGTGTTTAGAACACACATGAGATTTCACAGCTCCCATTGAATGGATATGTATCTCAGTAGCTAAACTTCAGATCATGTGTTCCTTTGCCTAACAATGTCTCCCCTCATCACTCTGAGAAGGACTATTAACTGCAAATGCCACAGTACATGAGCAACCTGAGATAGCATTTAAAATAAACTTCTGGACTTAACCTCTTTAAAATTTAAACAACTTTGCAGTTGTGTAGTTAAAATAGAATACTTTAACACCAACCACACAAGAATTCATACCTATAACATACCCTGGAGCTATGATGGAATTTTTTTAAAAATATTTTTTATTTAATTTTAATTTATGTGTGTTGGTGTGAGGGTGTCAGATCTTGGAGTTACAGACAGGAGTGAGCCATGTGGGTGCTGGGAATTGAACCCGGGTCCTTTGAAAGAGCAGGCAGTGCTCTTAACCGCTGAGCCATCTCTCCAGCCCAATGATGGAAGTTTTTATTCACAAATTTCTGCACAGCAAAAATGTATTACTACCAATACCTCCAAACACAGAGAAGGAACCTAGATACTGTCTCATTAGTTTGAATGAACTATACAACAATTAAGAGGACCAGCAAGGATACTGTAGTGAGCAGTTTCTTTTTTTTTTTTTTTTTTTGGTTTTTCGAGATAGGGTCTCTCTGTGTTAGCCTTGGCTATCCTGGACTCACTTTGTAGACCAGGCTGGCCTTGAACTCACAGCGATCCACCCACCTCTGCCTCCCGAGTGCTGGGATTAAAGGCGTGCGCCACCACGCCCGGCTGTGAGCAGTTTCTTGACATGGCATAATTCAGAGCTGAAGCATGGACAAACTGTGAATAACAATTGATTTCTTGCACCCAGTTTGCACATCTAAGCTGTCTCACATTCCCAGGAATCTGTATCACTCTTCTAATGTCCATTTACATGACATATGCCAGTGTTGCATGGACGTATATGCAGACAGAAAACCCATACACATATAAAAGAGAAAGAAAATACAAAGTTATAATTCAGAGAATATTTAATATGTACCACAAAAACATTCATTTATGATTAGAGGTGTTGACAATTTATAGATTCTTTGTAAGAAGGCTTAAGCAAACATATAAAACTGGGGGGCTGGAGAGATGGCTCAGAGGTTAAGAGCACTGGCTGCTCTTCCAGAGGTCCTGAGTTCAATTCCCAGCAACCACACTGTGGCTCACAACCACCTGTAATGAGATCTGGTGCCCTCTTCTGGGCTGCAGGACTTATATGCAGGTAGAGCACTGTATATGTAATAAAAAAACAACAACAACAAACAACAACAACAAACAACAACAGAAAAAACAACTGTTGTCTTCTCTTTGATCACTTCCCCCTGGTCAAATCACAGAGGAAGAGTATGCAGGCAGTCCTTATGATAGGCTGGGGTCAGTGAGTAGGGGAGAAGGGCTCCCCTCTCTGAGGACTAGGGAAGGGGCATAGTGAGAGGAAGAGAAGGTGTGACTGGAAGGACATGAGGGAGGGAGCTAAGGCTGGAGTGTAAAATGAATAAAAGAAAAAATTTAAATTTTAAAAAAGAGTTAAAAGTAAAAGAAATGATGAGTTTGTCTTCTAATGCCTTTGTGTTTTTAATGTACTCCGTCATTACAGTTAGTCTCAGTCTCTTCAACTTTTTTTTTTAATCAGAGATTAATAATAAGTGAGGAAATCACTATATAGTATTAAGAATGGTACCACGAGTATATTGCTCACTTTACTGGAAATATTATAAATGAGTGGTCAAAAGTTGTTTTATATTCATATTAAAAGAAACAAAAACACAGTTTCCGTTATAATAAAATACACTGTATCTATTGCATGAACTCTTCAAAGAATTAATAAAAAGTCACATCAAAATAGTGAAAATAAGAAACTTAACATAGGAGACTAGAAGTAGGTTCCTTATGTGACAATTTATTTCATTTCACTAATTTATAAAAAAGCATAAATGGACCAACTAATCACACAGTGTTTACTTGTATGTAATGGAAATCAGTACAGTTCTTTCAACCCACCTGTCGACTTCCTGTGGCCCACTCTAGCATGTCTTCGGATAAAATCAGCTGTTGACCATGTGGAAAATCTAGGCTAACCTTTCCTATCTTCACCTTAAGTTCAAAATCAGGTGGGAGATTCCAAATGTAGAAAATGTCATACTCTTTCTGAAGTTTTTCTTTCTGGTTCATGGTCACTTTGTCTCCATTAGGACTAGTGAAGTGGGTCTTTCTCATCAAGGAGTGCATCTGAAAGACAGACAGTATTATATAATCTATATGCTCTTCACTGATTGGAGAAAATGTATGATGATTTCATCTGAAATGCAACTTTATTGAAGGTATCAGGTGGAAAATCTCAATGAAAGCAAAATGATATATTAATTTGTCATAATGTTTGTAGAATTTTAGTTCACTGAAAGGAAACTAAGAAACACAAGCATAGACAATCACATATACATCAAACATAGATGTGCAACATACACATACACACACACACACACAAGCGTCTGCACACAGAGAGACCTACATCTATATAGAGATACACACATAATATAGCCACATATTTGTTTACACACACATTAACATACATGGACACATCTGAGCATACAAGCACAGACAGACATATACACCCAAACAGACACACAAGTACAGAAATATACTAAACACATACATAGACACACACATGCACAGAAAAATACACTCAGGGAGACATAATGAGATACAAACACTCACACAGAGAGACATTGACACAAAAACACATTTATGCTCACAATATCAAAAGAGAGACAGACAGAAACACCACACATAGACACACACACACATAGCAAGAGATATACATATGTGCAAGCCAATATACAGAAACTCACAGAATACACAGACACATGCACTGACAAATACAATCAGAAATATACACAAAGACAGAGACAAACATACACATGGGCATTGAAGCACAGACAACTTATGCTCATTTTTAGAAACAGGTGCACAGAAACACACACATACACACACACACACATGCACATACATCTGTGCACACACATATCAACACAGAAATACACACAGATACACAGAAACACACTTAGAAACAGAAATACACAGTGAGAAACACATATTCAAACAAATTAATGTGTGTGTGTGTGTGTGTGTGTAATAAACTGAGGTCACATAACTATTTCTGTGCAATTATACTAAGACTTTGAGGGAAGTGAACAGAGACCTACATTTGAGGCAGTATCAATTGAAAAAACTATCCCCTGAACTTATTACTTCAAATTTCAGAATTAATGAACAAACACTCATCTTCTCATCATGGAGACAGTTAATGAGAAAATACTAAGTTTTCTCCAGTTCTTCAATATTAGAACAGGTATGTAATATTATACTCAGGTGGTCTGTGACAGAATCATTGATTTTCACTGATAGTGTCTTTCATTCCAATACCTTTGTATTAGAGATTGATACATAGCTCTAGATTTATTGTGTTAATATAAAAACATTTAGAAACCTAGATTTTTGAGGAACATTTGCTAGTTCACTCAGTTTAATAATCTGAGAGACTCCTTTTTTTCTTTCGAGATAAGGTTTCTCTGCGTAGCCTTGGCTGTCCTGGACTCACTTTGTAGACCAGGTTGGCCTCGAACTCACAGCGATCCACCTGCCTCTGCCTCTCGAGGGCTGGGATTAAAGGCATTCACCACCACCACCCGGCATCATCTGAGAGACTCTTAAAAGCTATGATATTGATGAGAACAAGTATCATCCAATAGAAGAAACACTACCTTCGAGCAGCTATGATCATATTTTTTCCCATTGTCAATTGGCTGATCTTCTACCTGTTGAAGAATCATCTCATGAATGACATGGGCCAAAACATATGCAGCATTGTATATGTCATAACAGCTATCACCGAAGGCCATGTCAACAGTCTGTGCCATTAGCCATTCCAGTGAGGAATTGGTTGAGCAGTTCTTCATTGTCTTTTTTTTTTTTTTTTAATTTATTTATTTTTTTTCTTCATTGTCTTACAGTTAGATGCTGAAGCTTCACAGTTAAAGTCCATCCACTTCAGTCTTGCCAGATATTTATCTGAGTATTTGAGAGGGTTCAATGTTTGGACAAAATTTTTAAAACCTGAAATCTTACCATGGTGGTGTGCAAAAGCAAGAGTCCCTTTGAATGGGTCAAGTGTGAGATCTCTCTTACTTGTAGGAACATCCCACTGTGAGGTGGTGATCCATGTTCTTTGTATACCTAGAGATTCCCACATTCTAAAGGCCACAGAAAGAGTACTGTCTGTGTCACCATGAAGGATAACAACATTTGTGGATGATGTCATGATTTGGTTGTAATATACGTCAGCTTTTGACATGTATACCTCCATGTTCACTGGAATCATGTTCACAAAGGCAAAGCAGACTGTATCCTTTTCCATCTCTCTTTTCAAATCTGAGAGAAATTGTGTACCCTGTTCATTGTCAGAGATGGCCAGCCCTACCCAGTTGCAGTTTAAATAAAGTAAGAAGGCGACGAGGGCCATGGCGAGAGATGTATCTTCATGGGCCATCTGATGAATATAGGGAAATCGTACACGGTCATTCAGGAGAGGATGGAAAGGCCCATAAGTAAGATGAAGAACCTAAGACACAGGGAACAGCATGAGGTAGCATGTACTTTTAAGAAGTTGTACGTCCCCATGAAAAACTGTACCTACCAGGAAAGTGGGTCAGAGGGGAGGACATCCTATTGAGACTTTAGGTGTGAGAAGCCTGGGAGAATGAGGAAATAGAAGGATCCAGTGGGTCCTGGAAAACTACAGGCGGTCTGGGCCCTGGGATCCTCCGCAAACTATGGCAACAGCCAAGGAAAATATAGGCAGTAAACTTCGAACCCCTACCCAGACTAGCCGATGGACAGGACATTCTCCACCGTTGAGTGGAGAAGATTTGACTTTCACACAAACTCTGGTGTCCCATATTTGACCATGTCCCTTGGATGGAGACGCCTGGTGGCACTCAGAGGAAGGACAATAGGTCACCAAGAAGAGACTTGATACCCTATGAGCATATACGGGGGAGGAGGTCCCCCTCAGTCACAGTCATAGGGGAGGGCAGTAGGGGGGGAAGCGGGAGGGAGGGAGGAATGGGAGGATACAAGGGATGGACTAACAACTGAGATGTAATATGAATAAATTTTAAAAAAAAGAGTAAAAAAAAAAAAAAGAAATTGTAAACACATTTTATTTGTAAAAACCTCTAGAAGATTTCTCCTAGCGTTGGGCCGTTCAGGTTAGCGGTAGCTGCTCCAGTCACGAGGGGCCGGCAGCGGCGGGGTCGGCTGCTAGTGGGGTGCAGCGCTCGCGGGTGTTCGCGATGAGTTTACCCCTCAATCCCAAGCCTTTTCTCAATGGACTGACAGGAAAGCCAGTGATGGTAAAACTGAAGTGGGGAATGGAGTACAAGGGCTCTCTGTGGACGGCTACATGAACATGCAGCTTGCGAATACAGAAGAATACATAGATGGGGCATTGTCTGGACATCTGGGTGAAGTTCTGATAAGGTGTAATAACGTCCTTTATATCAGAGGCGTTGAAGAGGAGGAGGAAGACGGGGAAATGAGAGAATAGCATCTTTGGGGGGATTTTTTATATATATATATGTATTTCTATACAATAAAGTTTTTTTTTTCACCTTGAAAAAAAAAAAAAACCTCTAGAAATTCCCCTTACCTGTTACTTCTCCCCTTCTCCCCATTTCACACAAAGAAATGTCAGCTCCCCACAAAGTATCTGAATAATAACATTGAACTACACAGACTGACATAAGGCCAGTAAGACCAGTCTATTCTTTACACCCTCTTTGCATCTTATCAAAGCCACCAATGGAGACACAATTTCATTAAATTTTAACCCCACAAAATTCTCATCTGCTGCCAGACGTGGTAGCGCACGCCTTTAATCCCAGCACTCGGGAGGCAGAGGTGGGCGGATCGCTGTGAGTTCGAGACCAGCCTGGTCTACAAAGTGAGTCCTGGACAGCCAAGGCTAACACAGAGAGACCCTGTCTCAAGAAACAAAAACAAAAACAAAAACAAACAAACTCACCTGCTGAGGTTCATGGCTGTACATGAATGTGTGAAATAGTACAGATGCTTCCCAGTTTGGTCCTGTAAGAAGTACTGTACAACTGACTGCTTGGGTACAGTCATAATTAGGAGGATAAAAAAGAGTTGGTCTAGAAACATGAAGGAGACTGTTTAATTCTGACACATTTAAACAATATGGTCTTCTAAATTCTAAAGACATATTTGGTAGAAGATCAGGGTTTCTGTTGATTTCATCCAAGGAAAAAGCCAAGACCAGAGGAAACTGGCTTTCAGCTGGTGTTCTGTAAAATGGTACAATATTTATTATGTACAGAAATATACACATGATCATTTGCGGTCAATACAATGACTACCCTGTACTTGAAGATATTGTCCTTATCCCTATGCTAGGAACAATTATCTTGTGTAATAGGATTTGGATGACATAAAAATATGAAATCTTGAGCCGGGCGGTGGTGGCGCACGCCTTTAATCCCAGCACTCAGGAGGCAGAGGCAGGCGGATCACTGTGAGTTCGAAGCCAGCCTGGTCTACAAAGAGAGTCCAGGACAGCCAAGGCTACACAGAGAAACCCTGTCTCAAAAAACCAAAAAAAAAAAAAAAAGAAAAAAGAAAAAAGAAATCTTGGAACACCTATAAAATTTCATGTGAGTTCATCTACACAAAACATGCATATTCCGTGGAAAGCATTTTCCATCTGTGGTTATTGAGTACCTGCTAAGAAGATAAGGACAAGGTCACAGGTTTTGACTAAGCTGTAAACCTGATCATGTATTCATTTATTAATTATTGAGAAATAAAAAAATTACACATGATGTTTGAGCCTCTGAGTTTTTGGTATTTCCATATGAAATTAACTGAATTGGCTAAGGTAGTGAAAGAGTGACTGATGAGTGCACAGGAGTGTTTCTGGGGTAATATTTGGTACCTGTACTAACAATAAACTATAATTAGTTGGAAATATATTTATCATATTCCCCTATATCCATCTTCATATTGCTCCTTTTTCTTTTTAATTTATTTTTTCAGGCAGAACATCTTTTTAATGATTTATTTTGAAAAAAATTCACACACTGGAGAGGCATATTTAAACAGATGTATGTCTGACTTTGGAAATCAATCTGTTACTTTCTCAGAAAACTTGTAAAAGCTCTACCTCAAGACATAGCTATACCATACCTGGACATATACCCTAGGACACTTGCTCAGTTATGTGCATAACAGCTGTATTCATAAAATCTAGATGTCACTCAACCAAAGAATGGATAATGAAATACAGTTGAGATACTAAAATCAAGGAAAATATGAAATTTGCCGGCGAGTAGACTAGAAGACATCTGCTGAGTGTGATAATCCAGACTAACAAAAACACACATGGATGTACTTACTTAGCCATATAGAACAGGACAAAAATACTAGAATTTACTGCCCCAAAGAAAGTGAGTAAGAAGGAGGAACCCAGAGAGGATGCTTTATTCTAACTCAGAAAATAAAATATAATAGACGGCAGAAGAAGTTGAAGATAAGGAACAAGGTAGGAGAGAGAGCTCAGGTAGAAATGAGGGTGGATGTCAGACCTGGGGAGAGCTGATGCAGCAGGTCAGAAGGCCTGAACAGTAAGAATAAGGCATGGGTGGAGATATCTCTCTGACAAGATGGATAAATGAGTCAGTTCTGGGATAATATGGTGGTGACTCAGTTGAGAGGACACCCTCTAACTAGACAGAACTCCTAATGGAGGGAGGGGAATACCAATCAATCCACAAGAACCATGAATTAAAATTTACCTTTCCTACAAGATATGCAGGGATAAAAATAGAGCAGAGCTTTAGGGAATGTCCAAGCAACGCCTGGCCCAAACGGAGACTCATAACACAGGAGAGAGACAACCTCTGACACTATTATTGATACTCTGCTGTGCTTTCAGACAGGAGCCTGGCATAGATGTCCACTGAGGGTTCCAGACATCAGTGAATCAAAACAGATGCTGAGAATCAAAGCCAAACATTAGACAAGGTGTTCGGAGTCTTGTAGAAAAGTAGGGGAAAGTGCCGGGCGTGGTGGCGCACGCCTTTAATCCCAGCACTCGGGAGGCAGAGGCAGGCAGATCGCTGTGAGTTCGAGGCCAGCCTGGTCTACAAAGTGAGTCCAGGACAGTCAAGGCTACACAGAGAAACCCTGCCTCGGAAAAAAAAAAAAAGTAGGGGAAAGTATAGAAGTATGAAGAACTAACATGAACTACACAAGAAAATCAACAGAATCAATTTATCAGGCACAGAGGGGCTTGTGGAGACTGAATCACCAATCAAGGACCATCCAAAGACTGGACCTAGGACCCCTACAGAGATGTAGCCAATGGGCAGCTCAGGCTTAGTGTGGGTCCCCTAGTAAGAGGAGCTGGGACTGTCTCTGACATGGGCTCTTGGACTCTGTTGCCTGTTTTTTTAAAATCTCTTTCCCCTGGTGGGACTTCTTTGTCAGGACACAGAGGAAGAGTACACACTCAGTCCTGATGTGATTCATGAGTTGAGGTGATTTGGTCCGGGGCTCCCCTTCTTTGAATAACAGAATGCAGATGGAGTAGGCAGAGAGAGCATGGGACCAGGAATAGAGGAGGGAGGGGACAACGATCAGAAGGTAAATTACATAACTAAATTATTTTAAAATGATGTATGTCTGTAAGCATCTGGATGTATGGACCTAAGCAATGCTCATTTATGACAGAGTAATGTAACTGCTCCCATGGTTTTGAATAGCGTTTTGTTCTAGACTAATCTGGCTTCGAGTGCATGGGACTATGCCGTCCCCACACTTGCACACATAGATTAAGGGTATGCACAAGCAACCCAGTCACATTCATTGATTCTAATTCTAAAAAAGAGATATGCAATTCACACTTGACAGATCTGTGCAATATATTTTCTCTTCTATAAACCGTCTTTTGACCCCCTTTCCAGGTACGCTAAGACAAGAATAATATCCTTCTGAGAAGTAGGAACATCTAGAAATTTCAGTGAGATTTGTATGTGCCAATATTACATGTTTATAAAATAGAAGAATAGACGAAGAAAAAGAGTAAAGCATGTGAGAAATCTTCATATATTTTTAATAAAAAATGGGCAAAAAATAAAATACAAGGTTTTTTTATTCTCTGTATGGAAAGAATAATCACTCCTGTCTCTTGCTAGTTATTTCCTATCATCTGAACAATAAGCATGAAATATAACCCTTCACTTGGAATGATTCACTCATATTTATTTATTTATTTATTTATTTTTTATTTTTTTGGTTTTTCCGAGGCAGGGTCTCTCTGTGTATCCTTGGCTGTCCTGGACTCGCTTTGTAGACCAGGCTGGCCTCGAACTCACAGCGATCCGCCTGCCTCTGCCTCCCGAGTGCTGGGATTAAAGGCGTGCGCCACCACGCCCGGCCATTTCACTCATATTTAAATATAATTAGATCTTCATTTAGAAATTGGACCTTTGTGGTATCTTTGTCTATAAAAATAACTTCTTTCAGAATACCCTGTATGGGGCTGGAGAGATGGCTCAGAGATTAAGGGCACTGGCTGCTCTTCCGAAGGTCCTGAGTTCAATTCCCAGCACCCACATGGTGGCTCACAACCATCTACATTGAGATCTGATGCCTTCCTCTGGTCTGCAGGCATAACACTGTATAAATAATAAATAAATCTTAAAAAAAAAGAATACCCTGTATTGTAGCACAGAAAAATTATCATTGGAAATTTCAGTCAGACACACTAGGAAGCTGAGACTTGAACTTGTGTGACACAAACACTAACTCTTGCATCCTGAACATAAGCAACATCAGTTACTTGAGCTGCCAGAGTGGCCCAGTAGTCTAAAGTGCTTGCTGTGCTTGGAAACAAGTATCAGAAATCCACAAAGCAAAAATGCGTACAGTAGCCACATGGTAAAATATGCAATTATACGTAATAAGATTACTGAAAGAGAAACATAAGTAGGAACTGTGACAAAAGTGAAAGAGAATAAACAGCTTAGACATAAAAAAGAAGACACACACACACACACACACACACACACACACACACACACACACACA
>OU015759.1:4390690-4406014 GCA_907169655.1 Acomys percivali | reverse complement strand
ACACACACACACACACACACACACACACACACACACACACACACACAAAAGAAGACTCATATGTCTTAAAGAACTGCAGAGATGAGCTACTAGGAAACTCCTCTATTCCTGTTCTCAAGCACTGTCCACTATACATGCCACAAACGTAACTCGGTCAAGTGACAAGGGAAGTAAGTAGTCACTGCTACTAGTGATAGCCTCCCTTCGCAAACACAAAATTTATAGTCTAAGCATTCCTTCTTTTTGCTAAATAGAAAATGAAGGGCTGGAGAGATGGCTCAGTGGTTAAGAGCACTGTCTGCTCTTCCATAGGTCCTAAGTTCAATTCCCAGCAACCACATGGTGGCTCACAACCATCTATAAAGAGATCTTGTCCCTCTTCTGCTGTGCAGGCACATGTGCAGGCAGAATACTGTATGTAATGAATAAGTAAATAAATCTTTAAAAAAAAAAAAGAAAATGAAGAAAATGAAGAACTGGGCTTTCTAATACTTAAAAGCCAATGGTTGTGTATGTATACAAGTTAAGATGGAGATATAGGGACATATTTAAAGTTCACATTGGACAGAAATCCTACTTACATTTTTGATGCAGGTTCAAAAGTCATATAGAGTGACCACATCCAGATAATTTTAGAGAGTGAATGAACATCTATGTGAAAGCTCTCTGTAGCTAGATGTAGCGCAACCATTAGGTGCCCCCAGCACATGTACTGCTAACTACACACTGACAGAAACACACTCTGCTATGGCCATTTAATTGTACCTTCTCAGGATGAAACTTATTGAAATAGTATGTGATATCTTTTGATAATAAAGCACTGGCTACCGTGCTGTGAAAACTACCAACAGGAGGGGTTACTTCCTGTGGATCATGGCAGAGATTTCCTGTGTTCAGTCAACTTCTAGTCTTGAAACCAGGAGGCTTCCTGGAAGAAACGTGAAATACTTTATGGACCAATTCAAAGTCATAAAATAACATTGAGTTTATAAAAGAATTTGGTGTTGTTTCTTGGTGTGCACAATGGAAGAACAGGACAGAGCGCTCAAAGCATTGTTCTGTTTCTCATCTTCAGACCACTCTTGAAATACTTGTGATGAAATCTACATGAAAAAAAAAATAGAAAAGCACTTACAGCTTATTCAGAATGTGGCTAAAATGGTCTTTCTTTATAGGCCATTGATGTGCATAAAGGGTAAAGAGACAGGCTTTCATTAACTCTCCATCCTTTTTCTCATTCTGCTTCATTCTCCAAAAGCAACCGGAAGGAACGAAACTGTTCAGGAGAAGTGGGCTGTAGAGAAGCAAGTACATCAAGGCCAAAGTGAGCATCTTTGTCCTACTGTAAGCCTGGGTACTGTGGATCATGAAGTGTCATGTATATCCACATAACAAATGGGCACCCATGTGTTCCTATCTTCTTTTATATTTCTGGACAATGGAAAGTTTACTTGCACATTCATGATTCCTTTTTTCCCTTAGGCACTTCCTCATTCCTGGAGGAATCTTCCCTGGGACTTGTCATCTGTGGTCCACAGTCCATGTGGTAAACATGAGTTGATAAATATATTTGATGATAGTTCAGTCTCTGGTTCCATGACATCATTCATGTTTATGGATATTAAGATCCCTGGGCAGAGGCCGTTTAGTGAAAATTTGGTTTCAGTGCTGTCTTACATATCTGTTTATGCATATGCCACTAGAAATTAGGTCACCAGATTTTTTAAAATTACCCACAGTGAAATATAAATTATTGATTCAGGAGGGACATACAAAATGGCTCGTGACTACATGGTGAGCATCATATCACCAAGTCTATGTGATACAGAGGTAGCTACTTGTCTGGGGCATCTGAGACCCTAGAGCACACACACTGTGAAATATGTCACACCGGGGACAAGAAAAGAATATCTAACCAAAATTTATGTTGCCAATGTTTGGAGAACCGAAAATCAGGTGAAATCCAGAAATTTCTTGAATCATGCTGTATCAAAAACCATCTAGCTCCTCACAAAATGGTAGCTCATGTACACTTTAAATGTTGATTTTGAAAAGTTCAACAAGATTCCAAAGAGAACTCATGACTTTTGTGTATCATTTCAAATATTAAATAAAACTTATCACTCCACTAACACCTACATTATTCATGATAAGCCATGTTAAATATTTGAATTTAACACCTGATATACATCCTAGATCCTCAGTTCTCACAGATCAATAAAATTTTTTTTTTTTTTTTTTTTTTCTTCGAGACAGGGTCTCTCTGTGTTCCTTTGGCTGTCCTGGACTCACTTTGTAGACCAGGCTGGCCTCGAACTCACATCGATTCACCTGCTTCTGCCTCCCAAGTGCTGGGATTAAAGGCGTGCGCCACCACGCCTGGCTCACCATGTGCTTTTCATCTGAATTCACATAGGTCTAAGAGAAGTATGGACCCAATAATTGTATTTGTTTAGTTTCATCTTTGATCTGTGGTTTCAGTCATTTATGAATTATGTACGAGCTAATTTTAAATGCCTGTCTATGTTATATCATTTAGTTAAAAATAACATTGTATATATTTAAGATATAAGAGATAATATATTTAATTTTATTTAAATAATTTATTCAGATTACATCTCAGTTGTTATCCTCTCACTTGTGTCTTCCCATTCCCCCCTCCCTCCCTCTTTCACCGTATTCTCCTCCCCTAGGTCTGTGAGAGAAGGGGACCTCCTCCGCCACCATATGATCACAGTCTATCAGGTCTCATCCAGTTAGCCTGCTTACCCTTCCTCTGTGTGCCACCAGGCCTCCCCACCCAGGGGAAGTGGTCAAATAGAGGAGACTAGAGTTCATGTCAGAGTCAGTCCCTCGCTCTCCCCACAGCTGTGGAGAACACGCTCTCTGTTGGCTAGATCTGAATAGGGGGCAAGCATGGATCATATGCTCAACCTGGCCTCCATCTAGTCGTATAGCCTGGGTTGGTCTTGAAATTGGAGATCCTAGCTGGGAGTGGCGGTGCACGCCTTTAATCCCAGCATCCGGGAGGCAGAGGCAGGAGGATCGCTGTGAGTTCGAGGCCACCCTGGTCTACACAGCAAGTCCAAGACAGCCTATACAGAGAGACCCTGTCTCAAAGAAACAAAACAAAACAAACAAAAAGGAAGAAAGAAAGAAATTGGAGATCCTCTGTCCTAGAGGCAGAGCCAGTAATGTACAGCCCAGTTGGGGATGCCTACCAGTGCTGAGGTCCGGAGACCTAGGCCTCACCATGCCAACATCCTTTCCTATCCACGGAGATGGTCTCTCATCTCTGCCTGATTGCTGCTTTGCCTCAGTTAAGACTGTGCTGTGTCTGTACACAACCATGGACTCTATAGAGTGAGTCACCAGGTCAGTGGCCACCAGTAACTTCAGTGGATTTTATTTATTATTTTTTATTTTTGTCTTTTTTATTAATTTATTCTGGTTATATCTCAATGGTTAGAATTTTATTTTTATATCTGATTTCATTATGTAGCCTTGACACACACACACACACACACATACACACACACAGACACACACACACACAGACACACACACACACAGACACACACACAGACACACACACACACACACACACACACACACACACACACACACACACAGAGTTTTAAAGAATTGGGGTTGGATCCCACACCTCACTCCTGCCAGGCAAACACTCTTAGTGAGCAGATCCTTAGTCTTCCTTGAATCCCACATTGGTGGCCTCCCCAGCACAGCCAAGCACATTCTATCAAAAGGATGTGAATGTTTTATTACCCAAGATGCCTGTCACTGGAGCAACCTGCACACTGCTGCTGCTCAGGATAGCCCTGGCCTGCGGGGTTTGACTAAAGCTCGGGAGGAGATTCACCTGTATGAAAATAAAATGCAAGACACAAAGAAGGAGAGCAAGTCTGATTGATCAAGCTCTCAAACTTTATTAGTCAGGCAGCAGCTTTTATAAGGCAGAAGGCAGGGGAGCATGTTGCTATAGCAACCCAGCTGCAGGCCTTTCTCAAGACACAGGGAATTCCAGGCAGGGTCATAATGTCCTGCCACACAGGGCATCTGGCTCCCTCTTTGTCTAGTCTAACTGCTAAACCATAGCAGGGTCGCTCCATCTCTATCTGTCTTTAGTCTAACTGCTGACACACAACAGGGTCAGCTAGTTTCTGGTGAAAGGCAAGCTCTGGGAAAGACAGAGACTTAAAGGTGCAGGCTCTGACAGGATGGCTGAACATTGGCCATATGGACTATTGTCCCCAACAAAGGATGAAGAGTTCCCTTCCAGGCACTCCCATCAGGTGCTCACTATAACTCCAGATTCATGGGCTGCAGGGCTCCAGGCCTGCCGCAGGGCACACTTCCACTCAGGGAAGATATACATTTAAATATAGCTGAAAAAAAATTTAATTTAAATTTTATTTTATTAATTTAATTTTATTAATTTATTCAGATTACATCTAAATTGTTATCCCATCACTTGTATCCTCCCATTCCTCCCTCCCTCCCGCTTTCATCCTATTCCCCTCCCCTAGGTCTATGACCAAGAGGGACCTCCTCCTCCATTATATGGTCATAGGCTATCAAGTCTCATCTTGGTCGCCTGCTTATTCTTTCTTTGAGTGCCACCAGGCCTCCTCACCAAGGGAAGGTGGTCAAATATGGAGCACCAGAGTTCATGTCAAAGTCAGAATAGCTGAAAATTTAAAATCCTTATAACCTGCAATGACCTCATTTCCTTGAGTTAATTTGCACTGGATACTCCTGTGCTCCCCACTTTTTTTTTTTTTTTTGCTATTTAATGATTCACTTATTATTTTTATGAAAATGAGTGCACTCTCTGCATGTAAATCTACATGAGGAAGAGGGCATCAGATCACATCAAAATTGGTTTCCTGGGAGGTGAACTCAGGACCTCTGGAAGAGCAGAGAGAGACCTCTCTGGCTCCCCTGCTCCCCACTTCTACCCAGCAATGTAGGACCCTCAGTGGGTGCAGGGAACTGTCAGGAAGTCTTCCCTCCTCCCCTTCCCTTAGACGCAACCATGGTAAAGTGAACAAGAGCTTTGGGCAGCTGATGGAGCTTTGCCTGTGCCTCCTCCCCCTGCCTACTGCCCCTCCTCACTCCCAAAGAACAACCTCATAGTGGCTGTACTAGAGGAGACATGGATTTAGTAAGCTTACAGAGTAACGATTAACAATTACACCGCACAGAAGATGGTGATAGTTGCAGGCAGGAAAATCAGGAGTTCAAGGTCAGACTTGGTTTCCTAGCAAACATGAGACTAGTCTATAGCCTTGATAAAGCACCCAACATAGAAAACGGTGGATCACAACAACCCAGAACTGAATTTCTAGGGGTTGCAATGGACTTTTCTTCTTCTTCTTCTTCTTCTTCTTCTTCTTCTTCTTCTTCTTCTTCTTCTTCTTCTTCTTCTTCTTCTCTCTCTCTCTTCCTTTTATTCTTCCTGTCTCTGTCTCTCTCTGGAGTACTCCTCCCCCCTTTCCTTCTCTCCCTATGCTCTTTTTTTTTTTTTCGAGACAGGGTCTCTCTGTGTAGCCTTGGCCGTCCTGGACTCACTTTGTAGACCAGGCTGGCCTCAAACTCACAGTGATCTGCCTGCCTCTGCCTCCCGAGTGCGAGTGGGGGGTTTAAGGGTGTGCTCCACTCCGCCCCTCCAAACCCGCGCCTCCCCCCCCCCCCCCGGCATTGAAGAGTGACATTTTGTCTCAGATGGTGAAGTCCAAGTCTCAGAGATGTGTCTTGGGGCCACAGAAACATCCCCTAAGCTTGACATCACAGTATGAGGCAGGTTCCATGCTCAGCACAGGTCTAGGCAGCCAAGTGCCTTCGGCAAGTGGCTCAGAGCAGAGCGCTACCCCAAGTCTCATGCGGGTCCCACTGAGCTGACCAATAGGAGTGCCTCACTCCTTCCTGTGCACAATTGATCAGAAAGGGAAAGGACCTCCTGTGGGAGAACAGTTGGGGGCTGGGGGCGGGGACAACACTAAGCCGCACTAGGACACAAAGACCTGCTTTCCATGTGACACCAAGACTAACGTTTTAAAGTGCTTGTCAAAGAGTAAAGTCTCCACCGCGGTCTTTAGGGTCCCTGCACCTTGCAAGCTTTGCTAAGAGAACAACTGCAGCCTAGGAAACCTGATTGTGCCCCAAAGATTTTTGAAAAATTTTGAAAATGGTCCCAAGGAGTGAGTGACCCTTGTGTAGGGTCACAACACTGAGTTCCTCATGGATTTTTTTGTGACTCTAGAACACACAGTACCCCACAGGGCCACCTATCTCTCCCACAGCTGCCTCCTGCCTCTGAGGCAGTGATACAGGCAATGTCCTGGATTGCCGACAGGGGGCGCACATCTCCATGTTCTTGGAAAGCTTCTTCCAGCCAGGGGCACTCAGCTGGCATGGCACTTCGGGAGGCATAGGCAGGCAGATTGCTGTGAGTTCGAGGCCAGCCTGGTCTACAATGCGAGTACAGGACAGTCAAGGCTACACAGAGAAACCCTGTCTAGAGAAAAAAAAAAAAAGAATATTCATAGTATCCCCAAGTACACTTGCCTCAATAGCTGAAGTCCCAGGATCTCAGGCATGTGCTAGGCCCATTCATATCAATCACAGTTTTTGGTTTAAGTAACCCACAGACTTACCTAGGGGATGCTTTTGTCTTTGTTCATTATATTGAAGGTCATGCCTTTGACACTCTTACTCTAAGGAACGAAGAGAAGTTTCCGTCAAACCATTGTATCTTGGGGTAAACACAGTAGCAAAGCTAAAGTCAGCTGAGTATCCTGGAGAGCTGAGACTGGGTCTATTGTAGCTCAGAATTTCCCAGACCTCTCCCAGTCTTGTGGAGACTAACCCCCAGGGGATAAGTCAACTCTTGTCCTCCATATTACGGAGCTGGCTAAGTGGCTCCCGGTATAATGGTGCCTCAGAGGGTAAAGGGGCTTCCAGCTCTGCTTGATAATGACCTGACTTCACTCCCTGTTAGCCACATGCAAAGAACCAATTCCCAGTTGTCCTCTGACCTCTGCACATACAGTCATATACACACAACTACATATAATGTGAGTCTAAACCCTTAGGTCCGCCTGGGAGCATCATGCCAATAATTCCATCACTTGACATGGTGGGGAAGACCAAGGAAGACCACTTCAAGAGTAAGGCCAGTGAAGGCTCCATATCCAGTCTATAAATCTACAAATATAGTACCAGGCCCCCTGGCACACAGACCCGTAGTCCCATCCCTTGAGAGGTGGGAACTGGTGAATCAGGTACTTAAGACCAGTCAAGCCAATATGGGATAGATTAAAAAAAGAATAAAATATTGATCACCTGTAAGACCCTTGGTTCCCTCCCCAGCACTAGGAAAAAAAATTAAAGTAAAATACCTGATGGAGAAGTAGATATTTGAGAGGAGTCCTCAAAGCCTTAGGTGTTAGTAGACCCTTTCTCTGGGTTTCATTTTCCTGTAGTTCTCTGACTTAGCCTTTTGGCTTAAAAAGAACCTTAATTTGCTGGGAGTGGTGGCGCATGCCTTTAATCCCAGCCTTGAGGGTGTACAAAGTGAGTCTAGGACAGCCAGGGCTATTATACAGAGAAACCCTGTCTTGAGAAACCTAAAATAAATAAAAACACAGTAATTCATGAATACTGAAGGGCTAATTGGGAAGTATAGACAAATACAGGGAATTAAAATGATAACCTCACTTCTCTGATCACTGGTGTAATGATAAACCAGGCGCGGTGGTGCACACCTTTAATCCCAGTACTTGGGAGGTAGATCTCTGAGTTTCAGGACAGTCAGATCAACACAGAGAAATCCTATCTTGAAAAAAAACCAAATAGCTGTGTGGTAGTGGTGCACAGCTTTAGTGCCAGCATAGGCAGAGGCAGGCAGATCTCCATGAGTTGGACTATGAGTCTGTGACCAGGCTGGTCTACAGAGTGACTTCCAGGACAGTCAGGGCTTGCACAGAGAAACCCTGTCTTGAAAAACTATCAAACAGCCAAGGCTACACAGAGAAACCTTGTCTTGCAAAACCAAGAAAAAAAGAAAAGAAAAGAAAAACTATTAAACAAACAAACAAAAAACCACAAAGAGACTCAGGAGGTAGAGGCGGGCAGATCATTGTGAGTTCAAGTCCAGCCTGTTCTACAAAGTAAGTCCAGGAGAGCCAAGGCTACACAGAGATAGCCACACCCCCCTCAAACAAAAACAAAAAACCACACAAAAACAAAACAAAATAATAACAATAAAATAAAGCTAGCAACACAGACTTGGGAATCTGGAGTAACATAGAACCACAAAGTTCCAGTCCTGTACCTTCACAGGGCAAAGTTGGCTGGGGAGAAACACTACAAATAGACAAATAAACAGGTATCTAAGGATGGGAAGGAAGAAAGATAATGACTTCATGGATGTAGTACTTGCCTAACACGCAGCCTAACATTCAGAAGGCATTGGATTTAAAATCCAACTCTTGCCGGGTGGTGGTGGCGCACGCCTTTAACCCCAGCACTCAGGAGGCAGAGGCAGGCAGATCGCTGTGAGTTCGAGGCCAGCCTGGTCTACAAAGGGAGTCCAGGACAGCTAAGGCTACACAGAGAAACCCTGTCTGGGGGGAAAAACCCCAAACAAATAAAATCTAACTGCTAAAGAAACAGAAGTAGTGGCTAAACCTGTTACCCCAACACTCTTGGAGCTTTACTCTGGAGGGTCAGAGGTTCAAGATCATCTTTGGATATATTGCCTGTTCAAGACCAGCCCCCTCCCTGAAGGAAAAGAGAGAGAGATAGATAGATAGATAGAGAAAGAGAGAGAGAGAGAAAGAAGGAGGAGGAAGAGGAAGGTGACCTTGAACTCTGACCCTTGTGCCTCCACATCACATATGCTAGGCTTACAGGGCAGTGCATTAGCCATTCAGCTGTATTTCCTGACAGCTCGCTATGTGGTCCTGGCTCACCTGGAACTCAGAGATATACCAGAACCCCAGACCCCTTCTCCTGGAGATACAGATCCTTCTAAAAAAAAAAAACCTATAGAAGATAGGAATGAAATAAAGGTGTTTTCAGCTTTATAATTTCTTGGAAACCATGACAGGTCCAGAAAACTGTTTTATCTGCCACCCTGGGTTTGAATCACAACCTTCAACAGCTGGATTTCAACTTAAAATTTTCCTCTAAAATCCTTTGGCTTTTTGTTTTGTTTCGTTTTGAGTCACAGTCTTAGCAGGTATCCCTGGCTGGCCTGGAACTCATTGTATAGACCAGGCTGGCTTCAGATTCATAGAAATCTGCCTCTGCCTCTTGTGTGCTAGGATTAAAGGCAAATACCATTAAAGATTTGACTCCCAAGCCTTTTTGACCTAGGGGATGGAGGGAGAGATGGCTCAATAGTTAAGAGAATCCATGAAGCCATGTGGTGGTGGCACACGCCTTTATTCCCAGCATTTGGGAGGCAGAGGCAGGTGGGTCTCCGTGAGTTCAAGGCCAGCTGGGTCTACAAGAGAAACACAGTCTCAAAAAACCAAAAAATCAGCCAGGTGTGGTGGCGCACGCCTTTAATCCCAGCACTTGGGAGGCAGAGGCAGGCAGATCGATGTGAGTTCAAGGCCAGCCTGGTCTACAAAGCGAGTCCAGGACAGCCAAGGTTACACAGAGAAACCCTGTCTCGAAAAACCCAAAAACAAAAACAACCAAAAAATCAAAAATAAAACAATAACAAACAAACAAAACCCTCCTTTTTTATCTCTGAGGGCACTGGACACCTATGTGGTTTACTGGTTTACAGAGAAAAACACCCATTTGCATTTTTTCCTCACAGCTTTTAGGAACTTTATTTTCTTTTCACCTTCTTTACTCAGGTGTCTGTAGAGCAAGAGCCACCCATGGCCACTCAGTGGTCGCTCCAACCCACTCATAGAAGGAGCTGCCAACCCCACCTGGGCTGCTGACTGGACACTGAAGTCTTCAGTAAGGGCCTGCTGGGTAGGCACAGAAGACTCATGCACACTTTCCACTGTATAGCCGTGAACTCAGGAGCCACCTGGTCCTTGGTCAGCAGCCTGCTCTTTCTCCTCTTCCTTCTTCTTCTAAGATTTATTTATTTATTTATCATGTACACAGTGCTCTGCCTGTGTATACCCCTGCAGGCCAGAAGAGGGCATCAGATCTCATTATAGATGGTTGTGAGCCACCATGTGGTTTCTGGGAATTGAACTCAGGACCTCTGGAAGAGCACTCAGTGCTCTTAACCTCTGAGCCATCTCCCCTGCTCTTCCTTCTTTATTTCCTCCAGGTCTCCGTAGAAGTAGAGACCAGAAGCCGGGCGTGGTGGCGCACGCCTTTAATCCTAGCACTGGGGAGGCAGAGGCAGGAGGATCGCTGTGAGTTCGAGGCCAGCCTGGACTACAAAGTGAGTCCAGGACAGTCAAGGCTACACAGAGAAACCCTGTCTCGAAAAACCAAAAAAAAAAAAAAAAAAAAAAAAAGAAGTAGAGACCAGGCATAACCTGTAGATGGTCATGGGAAACAGTGCCAAGCTTCCCTCGAGGGTTGTTGGGTAGGGATACCAATGTTCACATAGCCCAGAGGAGAGGCCGTGCTCCACAGAGCAATGGTGGGTAGGTTGGCATAAGATGCCTCTGTGAGGGCCTTGTGTTCAGCCACCAGATGCCCTGGCTCCCTGAGGCCTGTTTGGATCCAGTCCCAGGTATGAAGCAGCCAGCAATTGGGGTGGCTCCAGTGGCAGTAGCAAACTTCAGCACAACTTACTGGTCCAGTGTCCCTGAAGGAGCTGCTGACAATAGCAGGGCTCTCAACAGCAATAATAGCTTAAACTTTCAGCACTAGCTTCCCCTGAGCCCTCTTCAGATTTATGATGTAGACTACTGTTCCCTCTGGAAGCCAAGGTTGGATGCTGCAAGTAGTTTGAGGACATCCTTTTCCATCTGCAGGGCATCAAGGGCTTTGGACAGTGATGAGTGTGTCCCTGTAAGTCACCATGGGAATCAAGAAGATGCCACTGCACACCACCATGTTTGTACGGACTAGTCTCTGAGCAGTGTGCACCCGGGGGAGGGTTTAGGGAGCCATTTGTTTTTTTGTTTTTTTGTTATTTTTTTAAGTGGGGAAGATGGTTCAGAGTTTAAGAACTCTGGATTTGGGCTGGAGAGATGGCTCAGTGGTTAAGAGCACTGTCTGCTCTTTCAGAGGTCCTGAGTTCAATTCCCAGCAACCACATGGTGGCTCACAACCATCTGTAATGCCATCTTGTGGGCAGTCACATATGCAGCCAGAACATTGTATAAATAAGTAAATAAAGCCAGGCGGTGGTGGCGCACGCCTTTAATCCCAGCACTCGGGAGGCAGAGGCAGGCGGATCACTGTGAGTTCAAGGCCAGCCTGGTCTACAAAGGGAGTCCAGGACAGCCAAGGCTACACAGAGAAACCCTGTCTCAAAAAACCAAAAAAAAAAAAAAAAAAAAAGTAAACAAATAAATAAATAAATACCACTGGCTTCTCTTGCAGAGGACCCAAGTTTGGTTCCCAGCACTAACATGGTAGTTAACAACCATGTGTAAGTCAACTTCCAAGGAATCCTGTGCTTTCTTTTGAGCTCTGCAAGTACCAGGCATGTATATAAACACATTCAGACTAAACACTCATACATAGAATATAAAAAGTTTAAAAACCTAAAATTTTATCCAGGTGTGGTGGCACACGCCTTTAGTCCCAGCACTCGGGAAGCAGAGGCAGGTGGGTGGATTTGAGTCCAAAACAGTAAGAGCGGTTACACAGAGAAACCTTGTCTTGAAAACTAGAAAAACCAAAAAAGGTAATTTTGAAATAGTTCTTTTAAATTTTTTGACTTAAAAAGCTAGAGTTTTTGGTCTACACAAATAATACCAACACTTGGGAGGGGCACACAGAAGAATGAGGAATCCAAGGCTAGGCCAGGAGACACAAGGTCTTGTCACAAACAAGCAAAATGTACTTTAATCTTTTTTTTACTTTTCTTTCTTTCTTTCTTTCTTTCTTCTTCTTCTTCTTCTTCTTCTTCTTCTTCTTCTTCTTCTTCTTCTTCCTCCTCTTCCTCCTCTTCCTCCTCTTCCTCCTCCTCCTTCTTCTTCTTCTTGTGGTCTTTGGAGACAGGGTTTCTCTGTGTGGCCTTGACTGTCCTGGACTTGGTTTTGTAGACCAGGCTGGCCTCAAACTGACAGCTATCCACCTGCCTCTGCCTCCCGAGTGCTGGGTTTAAAGGCGTGCACCCCGATTGCCTGGCTTTTTTTTTTTGAGACAGGATTTTACTATGTGACCCTCTGATTTGTGTCAAATTCATAGATCTGCCCAATGCTAGCATAGCTAGGATTAATACTTGCATGTGCCACTATACCTTTCACAAAATTTACTTTCCTGGATGTGCTTTGTAGACCAGGCTGGCCTCAAGATCACAGAGATCTGCTTGCCTCTGCCATCTGAGCTGTGGGATTAAAGGTGTGCTCCCAGCTTACTTCTATTTTTTATTTTGTTTTTTATTAATTTATTCAGATTACAACTCAATTGTTCTCTCATCACTCCTATCCTCTCATTTCTCCTACCCTCCCACCCCCACTCTCTTACCCTCCCTTAGGTCCATGTCTGAGGGGGCTCTCCTCCCCCACTTTATGGTCACAGGCTAACAAGTCTCATCTTGGTAGTCTGCCTATTCTTTGAGTGCACCAAGGCTCCCCACCAAGGAGAGGTCGTCAAATATGGGGCATCAGAGCTCATGTCAGAGTTAGCTCCTGCTCTCCACATAACTGTGGAGGATGTCCTGTCCATTGGCTAGATCAGAGAGATCAGAGTAGGGGTTCGATGTTTACTACTTGTATTGTCCTTGGTTAGTGCCATAGTTTGAGCAGGCCCCCCTGGGCCCTGATCCACCTGTTACGATGTTCTTCTAAACTGTTGGAACGAAGTTGGGATGTTGGAACATACCTTTAATCCCAGCACTTGGGGAAGGCAGAGGCAGGCAGATATTTGTGAGTTTCCTGTCTCCAAAACCAAAACCAAACCAACCAACCAACCAAACAAACAAAAGTGTTAGAATGAGCATGTGGTGATGATGAACCCCTTTAATTTCAGAGTCAGGAGGATCTCTGAGTTCAAGACCAGCCTGGTCTTCAGAGGGAGTTCCAGGACAGCCAGGGCAGCACCACCCTTCAACCCACCTAACACTAGACAGAAGAGAAGAGAGGTTAATAGGAACAGAAGAAACAGACTATTTTTAGACTCAGTTCCTCGGAGCAATTCCACTGATGTAGTTGGCAGGATTATAGTAGACCCATTAGACAGCAAACCAGAAATTCAGCGAAAAGTGATTGCAACTGCAGCAGCCAGAACCCGGAACCTAGAGCCTTGAAGTGTTCACTGGAGCGGTTCTCTCTAGGAGCATCTTGAAGTGGCGTGGTGAACAACCAAGACCAAAAAGCCCTGCCTCTTGTTCTGGGCTCATATATCTCTTCTCAGAGTCTGTACTAGGATGTTTATCAGTTGACAAAGACCATGACCCCACAAGAGGTGGTTCCTCTTCTAG
This sequence comes from Acomys percivali, assembly GCA_907169655.1. Taxonomy (NCBI): domain Eukaryota; kingdom Metazoa; phylum Chordata; class Mammalia; order Rodentia; family Muridae; genus Acomys; species Acomys percivali. The sequence continues at coordinate 4,392,405 of OU015759.1, read as the reverse complement.
TGGACAAATATCACCTGTTCTCTCACAAATCTGTTTTCAGTGGAAAAACACTACACACCCAGGCTGGGTGGTGGTGGCGCATGTCTTTAATTCCAGCACTCGGGAGGCAGAGGCAGAGGCAGAGGCAGGCGGATATCTATGAGTTTGAGGGCAGCCTGGTCTACAAAGTTAGTCCAAGACAGCCAAGGCTACACAGAGAAACCCTGTCTCGAAAAAAACAAACCAAACAAAAGCCAAAACCAACCAACCAACCAACCAAAACCACCACACACCCTTACACAAGTCTGTTTCACATCCCACACTTGGAATCAAAACAAAAACACGTTTCTATCCACTACAGCATGCGGTGCTCTTATTTACTAAGCCAGTTCTCTATCCCTCTAAAATATTTATTCAGTGCATATGTATGAGCAGGCACATGAAATGGAAAGAGTATGGAGGTCAAAGGACAAATTGTGGGAGTTGGTTCACTTCTTCCACTGTGTGAGTCTCAGAGATTGAGCTGATTGTCAGGCTTAGTAGCCAAAGTGGCCCTACCTGCTAAGCCATCTGCCAGTCCTTCCCTTCCTGTCCTCTCCTCTCTTTTCTTTTTAAAAATATATTGAAACACATATTTAATATAAATAGTACAGTTTTTTTTTTCGAGACAGGGTTTCTCTGTGTAGCCTTGACTGTCCTGGACTCACTTTGTAGATCAGGCTGGCCTCGAACTCACAGCGATCCGCCTGCCTCTGCCTCCCAAGTCCGGGGATTAAAGGCGTGCGCCACCACCGCCTGGCCATATTAAAAGTTTTAATGATCAATCTTGTTTTGTGTGCATATGGGCTGTGCACAAGAGTACAGCTGGCCTCAGGCCAGAAGTATCAGATCTCCCTGGAGCTGATGGGTGCATATAATCATACACCATGAGCTCATATGCATAAACTGATGAGGGGCATATGTGGCTCAGTGGCAGAGGGTTTCCTCAGCATGAACAAAGTCCTGGGTTTGATCCCCAGGACTGCCCTTGGAGAAAACCAAAAACTAAAGCACACATGCAGGGCTTAGTGGTATGCCCTTGTAATCCTAGCACTGGGGAGGCAGCCGCTGAAAGACTGCTGCAAGTTAAAGGCCTCCTGAGGCTATGTATAGTGAGATTCTGTCTAACAAACAAACAGCACTAACCAAAACCAAAGGCTGGTATGTGTGTTTTGGGTAGAGACATAGCTCGTTACTTGAGTGCTTGACTAACGTGGATGGCCTCCACTTACTCTGGGGAGGAGGAAATAGGTTTCTGCACTTCTCAGATAGGATACCAATGATGGATCAAAGTAAGGATTACACTGAATTAAAACTTGGCAAAGCAGTGCATTTATTGGGCTTACTTACAGACCCTGGGTAACCTCAAAACAACCTGTCTCAGTCAATGTTCCACTGCTGTGAAGAGACACCATTAACCATAGCAACTCTTTGGTCTTTCTTTTTTTCTTTGAGGGAGGCATTTAGACAGGAGTCAACAGTTTGCATTACTATTTTTAGCTCATTTTTCTTTTGCGGGGGTGAGGAGGCAAAGCAAAGTGAGTGACTGGGAAGCCTGAGGGGTGATCCAGAGACTTCACGATGGGTTGGAGATAGTATATGGTGGGGTCCTGGCAACAACCAAAATGGACCATTCTATGGGCCCCAGGGAGATAATAGGAGTCCTTAAGATCAGGGTACACGCTGAGTTGGAATGA
>OU015759.1:4342919-4362919 GCA_907169655.1 Acomys percivali | reverse complement strand
GCTGTGTGAGGTTTCTGTTCTGGTTTTTGTGCTGTAGACGGAAGTTTCAGGAAAGAAGCTGTGTCCTCAAACTGAACATTCTGCATGGCTGACTGATTAGAACCATAGTGATTGTGGGAGGGAGGGCTTGGCACGTTATAGGTCCAGAGCGTCAGTCAGTTTATCTTGGGCTATCTTGAATCCTCCAAGTAGCCATTTCCGGAACAGCTCTCTGTTGGACCAAACATCCTGTGACTTAACAAATAAAAACCTTTAGGAATGGGTTAAGTTAGCAAAAGTGCTATTCTCCGCCAACCAGAGAGCTGAGTCATCAGATAGCATCTGAGGCCTGTTGCTGAGCCTTCTTGTTGAAGCCTACCCACATAATGTCAGTGTATCTGAAAAGCAACTTAACTTACAACTTCCTTTGTCCTATAACTACAAAAACTTTAATGAAACTGCTTCTACATTGGAGTATGGGGTTGAGAGTAACCTTAACCTGTGTCAATGGTCATTCATGTTTTGTTTTTTTTTTTTTTTCCTGAGACAAGGTTTTTCTGTGTAGCCTTGGCTGTCCTGGACTCACTTTGTAGACCAGGCTGGCCTCGAACTCACAGAGACCTGCCTGCCTCTGCCTCCTGAGTGCTGGGATTAAAGGCATGTGCCATCATGCCCCACAAGTCACTCATACCTTTTAAAAGATCTTATCTTCAGCTATGTGAATGTGCATGCGGCTGCATAGGTGCACGTGAGTGCAGGTCCCTGTGGAGGCCAGCAGTGTTGGAGTCCTTTGGATCTGGAGTTACAGGTGGTTGTGAGTCATTTGAGGGGGAGTGCTTGAGCATGAAACTGTTTAACGAAACAAGGGCAGAGGCACAAAGACTTGATCTTAACAGGCCAAGTTTGCCTTATTGGAACAGTGAGTGAGGGGCCTCAACTTTTCTTTGGGAGGAAGGTTGAATACACTTAGACGGGCTGGGGGACAGGTGTACACACATAGCTAGTTTTTTTTTTGTGTGTGTGTGTGGTTTGACTGGAAGCAGGTTGAAATGCTTTTGAAGGAGAGTATTCATGGAATTAAAACACACACACACACACACACACACACACACACACACACACACACACGTTTTTGGTTTTTTTGTTTTTGTTTTTTGAGACAGGGTCCTGGACTCGATTTGTAGACCAGGCTGGTCTTGAACTCACACACAGCATCCGCCTGACTCTGCCTCCCCCCCTCACACCCCAGTGCTGGAATTAAAGGTGTGCGCTACTACACCCGGCCCTTTAATTGATATTTTAATTATGTCTGAAGACATGGCTTCAAGAAGAGCGTTTGGCCGTGCGTGGTGGCGCATGCCTTTAATCCCAGCACTCGGGAGGCAGAGGCAGCCGGATCGCTGTGAGTTCAAGGCCAGTCTGGTCTACAAAGTGAGTCCAGGATGGCCAAGGCTACACAGAGAAACCCTGTCTCGAAAAACCAAAAAAAAAAAAAAAAAAAAAAAAAAAGAAGAGTGTTTGCCTTTTTTGTTTTTGTTTTTGTTTTTCTTGAGAAACGGTCTCACTAGGTAGCCCTGACTGTTCTGGAATTTACTATGTAGACCAGGTTGGTCTGCCTTTGCCTCCTAAGTGCTTGGATCGAAGGCGTAAGCCACCGCACCATGTCAGCTCATCATTCTTTATCTCCTCTTGTTTTCCGGCAGAGTTTGGATCCACTAGGCACCTAGGATGTTGTGGAAGAATGTCCACAAGCTCGGCCAGAAGTTGGTACGCCGGCGGCCCCTGGCGGCCAATGAACAGTCCGAGTCTCCCCTGTCTCGGTGTCTGACCACTTTGGACCTGGTGTCCTTGGGTGTGGGCAGTACCCTGGGAGCAGGCGTGTACGTCCTGGCTGGGGAGGTGGCCAGAGAGAAAGCCGGACCGGCCATCATCCTCTGCTTCTTAGTTGCTGCTCTATCTTCGGTGCTCTCTGGACTCTGCTATGCGGAGTTTGGAGCCAGGGTGCCGTGTTCGGGTTCCGCCTATCTCTACAGTTATGTCACAGTGGGTCAGCTGCTGGCTTTCATCACCGGCTGGAACCTCATACTCTCCTATGTCATTGGTGAGGAGGTGGAGGAACCTAGAATGGGCATGGGGCATGGGGTGGGGGTGGGTGGGGGAAAAGCTTGTTTTACCCTCACTCATAAAAGCGCTGTCACTTGGGGCCAAGGGCTTAGGTGGTGGGGGACCTCAGATGTCATTCTCCTGCTTTGCTGCTTCCTTAAGGGGTTAAACCTGGAAGAAATGAGATTTGGAGTGAATGGACAGATTTGTTTTTGTTTGGGACAGTCTCACTATGGAGATCAGGCTGGCCTCAACTTTGTGGAGATGCTCCCAGCTTTGCCTCCCCAGAACTAGGAGGACAGGTGTGACCCACTGTGCCTCACAAGACTTCTTGATTTTCTTTTTTTCTTTTTTTTTTCGAGACAGGGTCTCTCTGTGTAGCCTTGGCTGTCCTGGACTCACTTTGTAGACCAGGCTGGCCTCGAACTCACAGCGATCTGCCTGCCTCTGCCTCCCGAGTGCTGGGATTAAAGGCGTGCGCCACCACGACCAGCGACTTCTTGATTTTTATGAATACAGAGTCTCATTGTAGGCCAGCTGTCCTTGAACTTGCTATATAGCAGAAGACAGCCGTAAATCCTTGATATACATGGGTATACTTTTTTTTTTCCCCTCTCTCTTTTTGGTGTTTCGAGATAGGGTTTCTCTGTGTTCCCTTGGCTGTCCTGGACTCACTTTGTAGACCAGGCTGGCCTAGGACTCACAGCTATCCACCTGCCTCTGCCTCCCGAGTGCTGGGATTATAGGTGTGCGCCACCACGCCCGGCGGTCTTTTCTGTTTTTAGGGCTTGTTTTATTTTATTTTTTAAAAATTTTTATTTATTTACTTATTATGTATACAATGTTTTGCTTGCATGTACCTCTGCAGGCTAGAAGAGGGCACCAGATCTCATTATAGATGGTTATGAGCCACCATGTGGTTGCTGGGAATTGAACTCAGGACCTCGGGAAGAGCAGTCAGTGCTCCTAACCGCTGAGCCATCTCTCCAGCCTGCTTGTTTTATTTTTAATTATGTGTCTAGGTTTGTACATACAAGTGCAGGTGTCTACAAAGGCCAGAGGTACTGGGCCCCCTGGAGCAGGAGTTACAAGTCACTTGACGTGTGTACTGGGAACCAAACTTAGGTTCCCATGAAGAAGCAGTATGCACACAGTGATGACTCAGTCACTTCTCCAGATCCTTCCCCACTTCAGCTTTGAGACAGGGTCTCACTATACAGGCCTGGTTGACCTGGAACTCACTTTGTAGATCAAACTGACTTGGAGTTCACAGAGATCTTGTGTTTTTCTCCCTCCCTCCGCCCCCTTTCTGTTAAAGTTTTATAAAGGTAGGCCAGGTTGGTCTTGAACTTTCTCTGTTAACTGAGGATGACCTTGAGCTCTTAATTCTCCTGCTCTACCTCCTAAAAATACTACATATACATATGCCACTACTTAGCCTGCCAGGAATTTTTTTTTTTTTTTTTTTTTGAGTGTCAAACACAGGGTTTCTCTGTGTAGCCCTGGCTGTCCAGGAATCCACTCTCTAGACTAGAGTGTCTCTTTCTCCTGAGTGCTGTGATTAAAGGCCTGCAGGCAGGGATGGGAATTCTTTGCATATTTCTCTGCCTGTCCCTCTCCCCTCCCCCACCTCACTGGGTTTCTCTGTGTGGCTCTGGCTGTCCTGGAATTTTCTCTGTAGACCCGGCTGGCTGGCTGGCCTCAAACTCACAGAGATCTATCTGCCTGCCTCTGCCTCCGGACTGCTGGGATTAAAGCTGTGAGTGACCACCACCTGGCTTCCTTGTATATTTCAGGGAGATTAGATTTACAGGCTCTTCCTCCTTTTGGAGTGTTTGCTCACCTGCTTGCTACATTGCTGAGAAATTCCTAGATCACCGTTTGCTTCTTGCAGTGCCTGGTCTCAGACCCAGGGCCTAGCACACACAAGGGCTAAATGCCCTATTCCAAGGATCTCTTTTGAGATTATATATATTTTTTTACTTTTTTTTTTTTTTTAATTTTTGTGACAGGGTTTCTCTGTGTAGCCTTGGTTGTCGTGGACTCACTCTGTAGACCCAGGCTGGCCTCGAACTCACAACGATCCACTTGCCTCTGACTCGAGAGTGCTGGGATTAAAGGTGTGCGTCACCGCCGTCCAGCTGAGATTATGTATCTTGCGCGTGTTTTTCACCCCTGCTCCCCACGACAATGATTGCGACTGGAACTTTTCTCTCTCCCTTTCTGTATTCTTAGGCTTTTCACTTTCTGTTTGTAAATGGAGGCTCCTCTTCCTCCTGCAGGTGCAGCCAGCGTGGCCCGGGCCTGGAGTGCAGCTTTTGATGGCCTCATAGGGAACCACATCTCCCAAGCCCTGCAGGACACCTTCCCTATGCATGTGCCTGGCTTTCTGGCCAAATATCCAGACTTCTTTGCGCTTGGTCTGGTGTTGGTGCTCACTGGTAAGACAGGCGGGTGGGTGGGGGGAGGAGCAGGGAGCGTGCGTGCGTGCGTGCGTGCGTGCGCCCGTGCGTGCGCGGGAGGGTTGGTCGCTGGTGGAAGATGTGAAATCCCAAGACACAGGAAGGAGGGCAGAGTGGGGCAAGGGCTTACCCATAATGGAGGCTGTGGGCGCGTGGTAGGATGCTAACAGCATGCTTAGCTTTCAGCCACTGGATGGCTAAGGTACCCTTCTCCAGATTGTTACAAACCGGGTGTTTATGGTACCCTGTCCCTCCAACCTTCTGCTGAGATCCTCTAGTGCAGGATTAGCTTTACTTCTGGAATTACATTTATTTATTTATTTAATTTATGTATATGTGTGTGGGTAGATTCATATGGAGCTCACTGGACAAACTGTGGAAATTGGTTCTCTTTATGATGTGAGGGCCTGGAGACTGAATACAGGTTGCCAGGAGATAAGCTTGTATCTATTCACTTTATATGTATGTGTTTTGCCTGCATAGATATAATGTATGTGCACCATGTATGCCTGGTGCCATCATGCCTGTGAAGGAGGCATCAAAGCCACCATATGGGTTCTGAGGACTGAGCCTTGGTCCTTTGCAAGAACAGCCAATACTCTTAATCGATGAACCATCTCTCTAGCCTGAGATTTTTGGTTTTGAACCAGTCTTCCTTCTTGTGTGTCTGGGTTGGCCAGACTCCTTTTTTTTTTTTTTTTTTGGTTTTTTGAGACAGGGTTTCTCTGTGTAGCCTTGGCTGTCCTGGACTCGCTTTGTAGACCAGGCTGGCCTGGAATTCACAGTGATCCACCTGCCTCTGCCTCCTGAGTGCTGGGATTAAAGGCGTGCGCCACCACGCCTGGCTGTGGTCAAAGTCTTGACTCTACCACTTGTGAGCTGGTATTACAGGTGTGTGCCACCGCAGCCATCTTAGGGTTGTTTGTTTGTTTTTTCCTCATTCCCTCTTCCTGCAGGAATCCTGGCCCTGGGAGCTCGAGAGTCAGCCCTGGTCACCAAATTCTTCACAGGAGTGAATCTTCTGGTGTTGTGCTTCGTCTCCCTCTCTGGCTTCATTAATGGGAAGCTACATAACTGGCAGCTCACAGAGGATGACTACAAACTGGCCATGTCAAAGGCCAACAGCACTGACAGGTCAGGGGCCCCATAGGACACAGCTAGCTCAAGCCAGGGATGTGTGGAGAGGATGGGGTCTGGCTAGTGTTTATTTATTTATTAAATCTTTTGGATTTTCAAGACAGGGTTTCTCTGTGTAGCCTTGACTGTTCTGGACTCACTTTTGTAGACCAGCCTGGCCTGGAACTCAAAGCGATTTGCCTGCCTCTGCCTCCCAAATGCTGGGATTAAAGGTGTGCATCACCACTCTGCCCTGCATCTTAAAATTTTTTAAATTAATTTATTCAGATTACATCTCAATTGTTATCCCTTTGCTTGTCTCCTCCTGTTCCTCCGTCCCTCCCTCTTTCACCCTATTCCCCTCCCCTAGGTCTGTGACAGAAGGGGACCTCCTCCCCCACCATATGGTCACTTTTATTATGAGACCTATCTATGCCCCCACCTTGGTTTTTGAGATGGTTTCTCTGTATAGTCCTGGCTGTCTTAGCACTTACTCTGTAGACCAGGTGGCCTCCAACTCAGAGATCCACCTGCCTCTGTCTACAGAGTGCCAGGATTAAAGGCGTATGCCACCAGTACCCCAAGTTTTTTTTTTTTTTTTTTTTTTTAAAGACAGGCCTTACAGCCGGGCAGTGGTGGCATACGCCTTTAATCCCAGCACTCGGGAGGCAGAGGCAGGTGGATCGCTGGGAGTTTGAGGCAAGCCTGGTCTACAAAGCGAGCCTAGGACAGCCAAGGCTAAACAGAGAAACCCTGTCTTGAAAAAAGACAGGACCTTACTATGTAGCTCTAGCTGTCCTGGATCTCCCTATATAGAACAGGCTGGCCTTGAACTTACAGAGATCCACTGGCCTCTGCCTCTCAAGTGCTGGGATTAAAGGCCAGTGCCACTATGCCTGGCAATTGCTAATATTTATTTGGGTATGGGTGATTTTGGCTTCATATGTGCGCCTGGTTCCTGTGGATGCCAGAAGAGGACCTTGGATCCCATGTAATTGGAGTTAAGCATGATTGCAAACTACCCTATGGGTGCTGGGGATTGAACCCCGGTCCTCTGGAAGCACAGCCAGTGCTCTAAACTGCTTAGTCGCCTGTTTAGTTCCCTTTAGAGTGTTTTGTTTTTTTTTTTGAGTCAGGGTAGCATAGATCCCAGCCTGGCATCTAACCACAGACTGCTGATTCTCTTGCTTCTACCTCCCAAGAGCCAGGATTGTACAATGCACTATGTGATATTGGGGTCAAGCCCACAACTTTATGAAAGCTAAGCAAGCAGTCTACCAAACGAGCTACATGTTAGCATCCCTTGTCCTGCATCATCACTAGTATTGTTTCCTAAGACAAGGTTTTGCTGTGTAGCCCAGGCAGGCTCTGAGGTATGTAGTCAGGGTTGGCTGGGAACCTTCAGCCGCCAGTTTCTGAGTGTTGGGATTAAAGGCGCACCCCACTACGCTCCGAGTCCCTGCAATGTTTTCCTCATTCCTTCTCTTGCCACAGTTTGGGACTGCTGGGCTCTGGAGGGTTCGTGCCTTTCGGCTTGAGTGGAATTCTCCGTGGTGCAGCAACATGTTTCTTCGCCTTTATTGGGTTCGACTGTATTGCTACTACAGGTGCGGTGGTTCTTTTGTCCTAGCCAATGCATAGACATGTAGGGCTGGTGGAGGGATAGCCTGCTTTGGGAGTATAGGAGTGGAGGGGAGAGAGGTGTGTGTTTGGTGGCCTGTGAGTGCTTCTTGACTCAAAGCCTGCTCCATCCCTGCAGGGGAAGAGGCCCGCTGTCCTCAGCGCTCCATCCCATTGGGCATTGTGATCTCACTCTTCATTTGCTTTCTGATGTATTTCGGCGTTTCTTCGGCACTCACCCTCATGATGCCCTACTACCAGATTGATACGGACAGCCCCTTGCCCCAGGCATTTATCCATGTAGGATGGGGCCCCGCTCGATATGCAGTGGCCGTGGGAACCTTATGTGCTCTCTCATCCAGGTTGGTATCAAAGGTTTCTGTCATTTGCTGCTGGATTCTCAGCTGTCCCAGCCTTCGGAGAGGGAGGGGAGATGTCTCACATGGCTGAAAGGAGCAGGGCCCTGCCCTATTGTCACCCTCCAGTTCCCCACTTGTGTTCCTCTTCTCTTACAGCCTCTTAGGCGCCATGTTCCCTGTGCCTCGGGTGGTCTATTCCATGGCGGAGGATGGGCTCCTGTTCCGGACACTTGCCCGTGTTCATCCTCGAACACACACCCCTATCCTAGCCACCGTCCTTTGTGGAACCATCGCAGGTAGGCGGCCAGCCTTAGCGCCCTTCATCAGCGTGGCTGTGTTCACTAGCTCATGCCTCAGTTCCCACACCAGCCTTTTGTTCTCATCTCCTTAGCATTGATGGCTTTCCTTGTTGAGCTCGGTGATCTGGTGGACCTCTCATCCATAGGGACCCTGCTCTCCTATTCCTTGGTGGCCTTCTCTGTTCTGGTCCTCAGGTGAGAGTCTACCATAACCCTTGGCTGAGGGTGACGGGACCACGAGGACGGGCGCGTATCCTGGCTGCCTGTGGCATCTGGTGTGGCGGCAGCTGGTTGATGTTCTCATTCTGTCTTGCTCCATTCAGGTACCAGCCAGACCAGAACTTAAGCTCTTGTAAGAAGGAGACATCTGAGAGCGGAGCTGTGGAGACGAAGCCTAGACTTGAACTTTCTTCATCCATGGAGGCTGTCTCTCCAGCAGGGATTCCAGGGATTGCAAGGAGCCTCTACGTCCCCACGGACACCACCCCAACTCCAAGATCTGGCCTGATTGTCTACGGATGTGCCTCCCTTCTTGGTGACTACTGGGATTCCCGCCCCCCTCCTTGGGCATCTATCTGGAAGCTGATTGCATGGGGAGGATGTCACTAGCAGAGGAGGAGACACGGTACAGACAGGTTTGGTGGGATGTAGCTCTCGGCATCCTGACATACTTCTCCCCACCATGCCTTTCAGTCTTCCTCCTGATTCTCCTGTGCCTGATCCTGGCTCAATGGCCCGGGCAGCTCTTCTCTGCAGACCCGGTTTTGATAGCTGTGGCTGTTTTACTGTTGATTCTCATTGTCGGGGTGGTCATTGTCGTCTGGAGACAGCCTGAGAGTGCCACTCCGCTCCACTTCAAGGTTGGTGACTTACTCCTCTCAGATAAGCCACCCTAAGAAGGTGGTCATTCTTGGCTTAAGGTCTAACTTTTTACGTTCACCAGAGAAGGAAGGGGTGTGGAAGTGGTAAACCAATGGACAGGCTGGGCATGGTGGTCCTTGTCTTTAGTCCCAGAACTGGGGAGAAAGAAACAGAGGTCGGTAATCTCTTGAGTTTGAGGCCAGCTTGGTCTACATTGAGTGTATTGGGCCAGCAAAGGCTACCCAGTGAAAGTCTGCCTGTCTTAACCAACCATCTCTCGATACACCAATGGGCAGAGCCAGGCATCACAGTGTATTTGTGAATCTCAGAAACTCAGGAGGCTGAGGCAGGAGGATCACACTAAAGGCCAGCATAGGCTGTAGCTACTTCTAGACTATCTCAGGCAATTTGGTGAAATTGTCTCAAAATAAAAATAACACAGGTGGCCCGTCGGGCATGGTGGTGCATGCCTGTAATCACAGCACTTGGGAGACAGAGGCAGGTGGATCACTGTGAGTTTGAATCCAGGACAGCCAAGAAAACACAGAGAAACCCTGTCTTGAAAAACTGAAGAAACAAAACAACATCAACAACAAAACAAACCACAGGCTGGTACATGCCTATACTGTTAATACTGGAGAGTTAGCAGGAGGAGGCTCAGGAGTTCAAGGATATGCTCAGCGTACATAGTGAGTTTAAGACCAGGCTTAGCTACATGAAAACCTGTCTCAAGGAACCAAAAAAATAAAAAAAACCCACAAAACAACAACAACAACTCGTGCACCTCCCATGTCTGGGAGATATAACTTAGTGGCAGAACACCTGCCTAATATGCATGTAATTCTGGGTAGAACCCTCAGTACTGAGAAAAAGGCAGGGGGAGGTGGGGATATAGTCAGCGGGTGGAGCAATAGTAGCATCACATAAAACAAGAGGTGCTGTGTGCCTGAAATCCCAGCCAGGGGAGGAAGGGGCCGCAAAATCAGTAGTTTAGGGTCCTTCCGAGCCGTAGACTGAGTTCAAGGTCAGCTTGGGATATTTGAGGCCCTATGTCCAAAAAATAAGACATCTGTTGCTGGGTGTGGTGGCACTTTAATCCCTTAGGAGGCAGATGGCAGGAAGATTTCTGAGTTTGAGGTTAGTCTGGTCTATAGAGCAGGTTCCAGACAGCTACATGGAGACCCTGTCTCAAAACAACAACAACAAAACTCAAAATAAACAAACAAAAGCCCCCAAACCCAAGCAACAACAACAACAACAAAACCCAAAACAACGTACCAAAAAAAAAAAAAAAAAAAGATATTTGCTTACAAGCTCCTGCCCAGTGTTTCTGTGCTCAGTTTCTGGCACATCCTATAGGGTCTCCAGACTGAACTGCTACTGATCACGGAGCTCAGTTAGGGCTGGGTCTTCCACGCAGGGCAGAGAGCTCAGGTGCCTGGTGTGCACAGGAACTCACAGATGTGCCCACAGGTTCCAGCGCTGCCCGTGCTTCCTGTCCTGAGCATCTTTGTGAATGTCTATCTGATGATGCAGATGACTTCTGGGACCTGGATTCGCTTTGGGATCTGGATGGTGATTGGTGAGCAGCTTTCTGGGGAGGAGATCCCTGGACCACTGGGTTCTACACTCTTCTAACTGCTTCCTAGGGCCATGTGGAGAATCCCCCAGTGGGCCTCCAGGTAGAGGAGTGACTATTTCTATTCTTTTTTTTCTTTTTTTTTTTTTTTTTAGGATTTGCTATCTACTTTGGATATGGGATCCGGCACAGCTTTGAAGAGAATGACCGAGAGCCAACAGCCTCAAGCTCCCAGACTCTCTCTGAACATACTCCCAATGTTGAATTAGCTTAACTGCAGAAACGTGATGCTTCCAGGACCCCATGGGTGCCTGTCTATTGTTCTTTCATTCATTCTTTCTTTCTTTCTTTCCTTTTTGGTTTTTCGAGACAGGGTTTCTCTGTGTAGCCTTGGCTGTCCTGGACTCACTTTGTAGTCCAGGCTGGCCTTGAACCTACAGCGATCCACCTGCCTCTGCCTCCCAAGTGCTGGGATTAAAGGCATGCGCCACTATGCCCGGCTCTTTCTTTTCATTTTTTCCCTCTCTCTCTCTCTCTCTGCGCCACTATGCCCAGGTCTTTCTTTTCATTCTCTCTCTCTCTCTCTCTCTCTCTCTCTCTCTCTCTCTCTCTCTCTCTGTGTGTGTGTGTGTGTGTGTGTGTGTGTATGTGTTGAGGGAGGCGGTACTGGGGATTGAACTTGTGTACCTGAGGTAAATTCTCCACCAGGTCCTGTGGGTGTCTTTGGGTGAAGGAGAAGTTTGAATGTTTGTGGGCTGTAGATAGGATCTCATTTCTAGAGCATTGTTATTTGTAAGCATATTCCTTAGCTTTTTTCTTTTGTGATGAAGCGGGGACCCATGGTTTTTGCACATGCTAGGCAAGTGGCTTACGGTGCAGCTGCCTCCCTACCCCTTTAGTTATTTAACTGACAAAAAAAAAAAAAAAAGATGTCTCTGTGAACAACATGTTGCTTATTTATTGTAGCATGGGTATATTGAACTTATATTGTAGATTACTGTATCTGTTTCTTTTTTGTTTGGACAGGGTCAGTCTTGTAGGCCCAGGTCAGACTTGAACTTGAGATCTTTTGAATGTTGCTTATTATTTATGACATGTCTGTGCCACAGTGTGTGTCGCGGTCAAGAGACAACTTTGTGGCTTCCTTCTCCCTTTCCACCTTTCACAGATTGAACTCAGATCTTTAGTTTTTTTGTGGCAACCACTTTACCCACTGAGTCATCTTGTGGGCTCCTGTATTCCCCCCAAAACGGTATGATTTCTGAGAATGACCTTGAATTCTTGATTCTATCTCTGCTTCCGCAAGTGTTAGTATTACAGGTGTGTATTATGCTCATTTTTGTTGTTGGTTTTTTTTTTGTTTTTAAAGACAGGGTTTCTTGGTGTAGTTCTGGCTGTCCTGAAACTTGCTCTGTATATCAGGCTGGCCTCAAAGATCTGCCTGTCTCTGATTCTTCTTCTTTTTTTTTTTTTTTTTTTCAAGGCAGGGTCTCTCTGTAGCCGTGACTGTCCTGGATTCACTTTGTAGACCAGAATTCACAGCAGTCCGCCTGCCTCTGCCTCCCAAGTGCTGGGATTAAAGGCGTGCACCACCACTGCCTGGCCTTTTTTTTTCTTTTCTTTTGTTTTGTTTTTTGAGACAGGGTTTCTCTGTGTAGCCTTGGCTGTCCTAGACTCCTTTGTAGACCAGGCTGGCCTCGAACTCACAGTGATCCACCTGCCTCTGCCTCCTGAGTGCTGGGATTAAAGGGGTGCACTGCTATCTGCCTGGATCCATGGTGCTGAAGTTCAGGCTAGGGCTTTATGGATGCTGGGACAAGCATTCTACCAACTGAGCTACACCCCTAGCCCTACATGTATGTTTTATGATGAAAACATTTGCAATTTAGATTTAGTCTTAACATTTTCCAGATATCTAGTACATTGTTCCTTTGTGGCACTATGTATATGAACTTGGAGAGTGTATATTATGTTAAGTGAAATAAACTAGGTATAAACAAATATGAATTTATTCTGTGTGTGTATGTGGATACATATGTGCCACGGATGCATGTGGACATCAGAGGACAGCTTGTGGGTTTCATTTCTGTCTTTCTACCACGTGTGGCCTCAGGCTCAAACTCCAACTCAGACAACCTTCCTGTACCAGCTTCTTGAGTGCTGATTGCAGTGTATGCCACCACACCCAGCTGGGTGTACCTCTTAATGCTCAACCAATCTCTCTCTCTCTCTCTCTCTCTCTCTCTCTCTCTCTGTCTGTCTCTCTCTCTGATAAATGCCTCAATCTTTAGTGTTTATACAGTATTTTTGCCCACATGGGTGGGCAAACACCAGAAGGGGACACAAGATCTCATGACAGGTGGTTATGAGTCGCCACGTGGTTGCTTGGAATTGAACTCAGAACCATTGGAAGAGCAGCCAGCGCTCTTAACCTCTGAGCTATCTCTCCAGTACCAATGCTCAGTTTCTATTAAGATCCAGAGACTGAAGCCGGGCGTGGTGGCGCACGCCTATAATCCCAGCACTCGGGAGGCAGAGGCAGGTGGATTGCTGTGAGTTCGAGGCCAGCCTGGTCTACAAAGTGGGTCCAGGACAGCCAAGGCTACAGAGAGAAACCCTGTCTCGGGGAAAAAAAAAAAAGATCCAGAGACTGTCTCAGTATGGTGGCATAAACCTGTAACATAGTTTTGGTAGAAGGACCAAAAGTTTGACGCCAGGTCAGCCTACATGGTGATAATAGGCCATATCAAGCAAGCAAAACAAAAACAAGTAGGGGTTCCGGGCATGGTGGCGCACACCTTTAATCCCAGCGCTCGGGAGGCAGAGGCAGGTGGATCACTGTGAGTTTGAGGCAAGCCTGGTCTACAAAGCGAGTCTAGGACAACCAAGGCTATGCAGGGAAACTGTGTCTTGAAAAACCAAACCAAACCAAAACAAAAAACAAAAACAACAACAACAAAAAAAACTGGCCAACCAAACAACAACAACAAGAAGCAGGGGCTGGAGAGATGGCTCTGCTGTTAAGCTTGCTGCTACTGCAGAATACCTGGGCTTGATTCCCAGCATCTACATGGTGATTCAACTGTCTGTTACTCCATTTCTAAGGGATCCAACACCTCTTTCAGCCTCCACAGGCTTCTGCAAGCAAATGGTCGATGGGCACATACTTAAGTACGCACGCACACAAAGAAGATTGATATGTAGCTGTCAGGCAGGGTGAAACCACACTTATTTTTTGTTTTGATTTTTTGGTTTTTCGAGACAGGGTTTGTTTCTCTGTGTAACAGCTCTGGCTGTCCTGGACTTGCTTTGTAGACCACACTGGCCTCGAACTCAGAAATCCGCCTGCCTCTGCCTCCTCCTGATGCTGGACTAAAGGCGTGCACCACCACTGCCAGGCTTAAGCTGTTTTGATTTGTTTTTGAGACAAGGTCTTACTTAGGTATCCCTGATGGCCTTGAACTCGTGGTGATCCATCTGCCTCTGCCTGCCAAGTGCTTGGGATTAAAGGTGTGAGCCACCACACTTGGTTCTTGTGTCACATTTCCATCTGAGCCCTACTCATACTGCCACTGTGCATGGTCTTGTCTCAGTGCTCTCTGCACCATGGTCATCACTCTTTTTTTTTTCATTTTTTTTCTTTTTTCTTTTGGTTATTTGAGAGAGGGTTTCTCTGTTATTAGCTCTGGCTGTCCTGGATTCACTCTGTAGACCAGGCTGGCCTTGAACTCAGAGATACGCCTGCCTCTGCCTCCCGAGTGCTGGGACTAAAGGCGTGTGCCACCACTGCCCTGCCTCACTTTATTATTAATCCCTCTGACCTTCCTTTCCATTCTTCTATTTCTTATCTATTCCCTCCTTACAAAGGGAGAGTCCACCTCTGAGGGGAGCAGGGAGGGGTTCTGGGTGCCTTCTGATATTGGCACTGTATATTCAGAAGTGGGCAATGAAGAACAGTAGTAGTGTCCATAAGGATGTTTGTGCATGAAACCTAGGGTTGGAGGACGGTAGCCCAGGAAACCTGAGTCTGGGACCATGAACATGCCTAGAGGACTCTATTTGTTATTTATTTTTAATTTTTTATTAATTCATTTTACATCTCAATATTTATTTATTTATTTGGTTTTTTAGAGACAGGGTTTCTCTGTGTAGCCCTGGCTGTCTTGGAACTACCTCTATAGACCAGGCTGGCCTGGAACTCACAGAGATCCTCCTGCCTCTGTCTCCAAACCCAGTGTTTAGTTCTTCATTTTTATGATGGCACAAAAGCTATCCATACAACCACAGCTTTTCCAAATCACAGTGGTGCAAAGTTATGCCCACTCACCACCGATTTTTTTCAGTTTTATGGTGGCGCAAAAGCCTATCTGCATCATTACTTTCAGCTTTGCCATGGTGTCAAAGCATGTTCAATACAACTACTGATCTTTTCGGCTTTGAAAAGCACACCCAATGCAGCCATTGCATCTAATGTCACAGATTCTTCAGAATCACAATGGTGGGGAAAGTGCTGCTCAGGCTAGCCTCAAACTGTTAATTTTTCTAGCTCAGCCTTTTTTTTCTTTATGTTATCTTGGCTGTCCTGGACTTGCTTTGTAGACCAGGCTGGCCTCGAGCTCACAGCAATTCTCCTGCTTCTGTCCCACAAGTGCTGGGATTAAAGGTGTGTGCTACCACGCCCTGCTATGTCTCAGCCTCTTGAGATTACAGGCATGTGCTACCACACCTGTCCATTCCTCAAGAAATTGTGCGAGACACTCAGCATTTCATGACTGAACAGCCTTTGGGTTGGATGATTTTGCCTAGGCTAAAGGGCATAGTCCGAGCACATTTGAGGAAGGCTAGGTTAATGTGTGGCTGGCTAGACGTCTTAAATGCATTCTCAGCTTGGTTTATCGGGGGTAATGGGCAACTTGTGTGTCTCTAAGACGGCAAAAAGGTGGGATGGTGATGCTAGCTGGTACAGTATATGCCAAGACTAGCTTTCCCACAAGTGTCACCTGAGCAGGGCTGCTCCCTAGGATGAACTTGAAATGTAATAGATGGTAGAATGGTATTGGTAGGCTTCTATGAATTTCCACAACCAACTCACCCAGTAGAAATGCCAGTATGGGAAGGATACTATCACTAAGAAAAGTGACTTTTACACGCTCCCAAATTCACCTCTGGCAGACTCTCTGATACTCTACAAACAGGAAAACGACCATGCTTAAGATAAATCATTAAGGAAAGACCGAATGCACGGCAGAGGCCTTGACATGCTCTTTGTAGTCAATGTTTTCAGTGTTAGTGAGTCTTCTGATGGCCTCTGAGATAAACCTTCCCACACTCCTTTCACAATTTTGCCACGTTGAGTCTTCTCATGTTGTCTAAGCTGGTGGCCATGGCTAAAGGCCTTCCCACATTCCTCACGTTCACGGGGTTTCTCCCCTGTGTGAATTCTCTCATGTGTAAGGAAGCTTGACCCATATGTAAAGGCCGTGCCACATTCCTTACATTTATAGGGTTTCTTGCCTGAATGAATCCTCTCATGTCTAACAAGGCCTGAAACTCCTCCAAAGGCCCGTCCTACATTCCCTGTACTCGTGCGGTTTCTCCCCAGTGTGAACGAGTCTCCAGGTGCTGAGTGAGGTAACTGACTCTAGTGAAGGACTTCCCACGCTCTTGGCATTCAAAGCATTTCTCTCCTGTGTGGATTCTCTTATGCTGACTGAGGCTGGAACTACGATTAAAGGCCTTCCCTATACATTCATAAGGCCTGTCATCACACTGACGCTTCTCTTGTGTTGATTAAGTTTATAGACATGGCTAAAAGTCTTCCCACACTTTTAACACTCATAGTCTTTCTCCCTGGTATGAAACTGCCTTTGCAGAGTTGAGTTCATCGCTATGTCTAAAGCTTTTTCCCACAGTCTTTATGTAAGTACGGGTTTCTACCAGTGTGAATTCTCCTATGCACGCCAAGGCATGGACCCCAGTGAAAGGCCGTCCGCAGCCCTGACACAAGAAGGAGCTCTCCTTTTGAGGGCTCACATACGGTGTGTGCTTTCTCTATCACTGTCTGTTTTTCTAGCCTTGTCTGTTAAATCATGGACACGTTCCTCTCCAGAGCCCTGTGGTTGCTCAGATACACCTACACCTATCCTGTCGGGGTGAGGAGATGGGCTTTCTGTCACTTGTGAGCCTTTTTTTTTTTAAATCTTAGTCCACGAGGGCTCCTTAGAATGGCTAAATTGTTGTTCCCATAGGGTGATTCCATATCCGGGAGAAAAATAACATTAGGAAAAAGGATATGTTTGTTATATTTTTGTGTCTATGGAGGTTTTGAGTGCAGTTTTGTATATGCACCACATTCACGCATGCTGCCAGTGGAGGTCAGACGAAGCCATTGATCCCCTGGAATTGGAGTTACAGTTGGTTGTGAACCACCATGTGAGTGCTGAGAACCAAACCAGGGTCAGCAAATGCTCTTAACTCATTTGTTTCTTTTTTCTTTTCTTTCTTTTTTTTTTTTTTTTGAGACAGGTTTTTCGAGACAGGGCTTCTCTGTGTAGACCAAGCTGGCCTTGAAATCAAGCAATCCGCCTCTCTCTGCCTCGAGTGCTGGGATTAAAGGGGTGCACCCTCCCCCCCCTCCCCCCCGGTAACTAATTTTTTTCTTTAAAGGGAATCAGAAGGTAAAAGTAACCACAATTCAAAGCTTCCTCAGCAGAACTGATATTCTGGGACCACAGCGGTTAATGAGGAAATGCTATGGACACTGACCACTGTTTCAGGGAGGGGGGGAAGAGTTTTTTTTTTTTTTTTTTTTTTAAAGATTTATTTATTAAATATACAGTACTTTGCCTTGCATGTACACCTGCAGGCCAGAAGAGGGCACCAGAGCTCATTACAGATGGTTGTGAGCTGCCATGTGGTTGCTGGGAATTGAACTCAGGACATCTGGAAGAGCAGCCAGTGCTCTTAACCGGTGAGCTATCTCTCCAGCCCCCAGGGAAGAGTTTTAAAAGCAAACAAGATATGGTACAGTCTGTAGATGATGAGATGCCATACTTGGAAAATCCAAGAGAACTAGATACAGGATTACTGGGGCGGGGGTTGGGGGCGAATACTTCAGGCAACGTGGATGAGTTTTAGGACATCATGTTGTCAGAGGCCATAGTTCTGAGCTGTGGCTGAGCTGAGCTGTCCACCCCTGCCTGCTGTGACGATCCACTGTGTTGCTTAAGATGCTGATCTCTGCTGGGGAAGCTTTGCAGTACCTGGATGTTTAGATTACCTACCACTGAAAGAGCTAAAGGAACTCAGAGGAAAGCTCTTCTGGGGAATGCCCTCTTTTCTGCCTGCTTAAGGGACTAGAGGAGGCAACTTGTAAAGAAAGCTGGTGTGTTTTTAGTATACAAGGTGCACTCTCTTGCAATAAAGCGGAGCCTTGATCGGAATTGTCTTGGCTTTCATATCCCCGTGTGTCTCTGTTCTTTTCAATCTGTACCCCCTTTCTAAGGTGGACCCTGGTTTGATCTGTCTCTCAGGACGAGATACCACGTTAAATGAAATAAGCCAGGCAAAGAAAAACAAATATTCCGTGTTCTTATTAATACGGAATGTAAAAAAGCTCACCATGCTGGGCAGTGGTGGCGCACGCCTTTAATCCCAGCACTCAGGAGGCAGAGGCGGGTGGATCTCTGTGAGTTCGAGGCCAGCCTGGTCTACAAAGCGAGTCCAGGACAGCCAAGGCTACACAGAGAAACCCTGTCTCAAAAAACCAAATTAAGCAAAAACAAAGAAAAACCAATAAGCAAACAAATGAAAAGCTTCTGTGATCCAGGTTTGTGGGCATAAGCAACTCTAAATATTTAGAAGGCAATTTAACAACTGTTGGGTAGTAACGTACTCATGCTCCACAGGGCTGCCCCACACCCCTGCATATACGGGCATCAGTAGCTGGACTTAGTGTGAAAAGAAGGAAATACGAAGTTGGGAGGATGACGTCTACATGTTGGGGTGAATCCTAGGGGAGGTGAAGGGGAGAAGTGTGTGGGGTATAATATTTCGCTGTATACACGTCTAAAACTCTCAAAGAATTAAAAAAAAAAGAAAAACAAAAACAAAACAAAAAAACAACAACCTAATACCCTTGATTGCTGAAGCAGAGAATAGAGCCAGGATATAGGGATGTCACCTGCAACTGAAACACAAGGAGGGCTGCCTCAGGCTTGAGGCTGGCATAGGCTACATAGTGAGTTCTAGGCCAGCCAGTAAGACGTGACTTAAAAAATAAAAAAGTAGCAGTGGAGCAACAGTTCCCAAAAGTTGGGAGGCTAAGGAGCAGCGGCAGGGAGGTTAGTCAGCTGACAACAAAGTAACAGGTAAATAAGAGGATAGTTATATAGACACTGTAAAGGAATAGAGATTTACAGCACTTTATTTTTTTTGTCTCAAGTTGCCCAGGCTGGACTTGAACTGTTTTTTTAAAAATTTTATTTTATTAATTTATTCATATCACATCTCAATGGTTATCCCCTCCCTTGTTTCCTCCCATTCTTCCCTCCCTCCTATTTTCCCCTTACTCCCCTCCCCTATGACTGTGACCTGAGGGGGACCTCCTCCCCTTGTATATGCTCATAGGGTATCAAGTCTCTTCTTGGTAACCTGCTATCCTTCCTCTGAGTGCCACCAAGTCTCCCCATTCAGGGGACATGGTCAAATATGGAGCACTAGAGTTCGTGTGAAAGTCACTCCCCACTCTCCACTCAAGTGTGGAGACTGTCCTGTCCATTGGCTAGACCTGGGTAGGGGTTTGAAGTTTACGGCCTGTATTGTCCTTGGCTGGTGCCATAGTTTGAGTGGGACCTCTGGGCCCAAATCTGCCTATCATAATTTTCTTCTTATAGGTTTCTAGGATCTTCTGGATCCTTCTACTTTGCTATTCTCCCATGCTTCTCTCATCTACAGTCCCAGTAGGGTGTCCTCTCCTTTGTCCTAGTTTCCTGGTAAGTGAAGACTTTCATGGGACATGCCCATTGGGCTAGTGTGCAGATATAAGTGAGTATATACCATTTAACTCTTTCTGCTTCTGGGTTAACTCACTCATTATGATTATTTTTAGTTCAATCCATTTGTCTACAAATTTTGGGAATTCCTTGGTTTTTTTTTTTTTTTTTTTTTTTTTTTTTTTTTTTTTTTTTTTTTTTGGTTTTTTGAGACAGGGTTTCTCTGTGTAGCCTTGGCTGTCCTGGACTCCCTTTGTAGACCAGGCTGGCCTCGAACTCACAGCGATCCGCCTGCCTCTGCCTCCCAAGTGCTGGGATTAAAGGAGTGCACCTCCACCGCCCGCCTGGGAATTCCTTGTTTTTAATAGCTGAGTAGTATTCCATAGTGTAAATGTACCACAGTTTCTTTATCCATTCTTCTACTGATGGACACTTAGGCTTTTCCATGTTCTGGCTATTAAGAATAAGGCTGCTATGAACATGGTTGAGCAAATTTTTTGAACTCTTGATATCTGCCACTGCCTCTTAAATTTCAGGAGTTGGAAGAATATTCCATTATGGCCAGTTTTCACATATTTCTATTTCTTCTTCTTCTTCTTCTTCTTCTTCTTCTTCTTCTTCTTCTTCTT
>OU015759.1:4322126-4342909 GCA_907169655.1 Acomys percivali | reverse complement strand
TTCTTCTTCTTCTTCTTCTTCTTCTTCTTCTTCTTCTTCTTCTTCTTTTCTTCTTCTTGTTTTTTGAGATAAGTTTTCTCTGTGTAGCTTTGGCTGTCCTAGACTCACTTTGTATACCAGGCTGGCCTCGAATTTACAGTGATCTGCCTGCCTCTGCCTTCTGAGTGCTGGGATTAAAGTTGTGCACCACTGTGTCTGACTTTGCAAAATTTTGTGTGTGTGTGTGTGTGTGTGTGTGTGTGTGTGTGTGTTGTCTTGGCTGTCCTGGAACTTGCTATGTAATGGCCTCAAGATTTTTTTGAGGTAGGGATTCTCTGTGTAGTCTTGGCTGTCTTGCACTTGCTTTGTAGACCAGGCTGGCCTCGGAACTCACAGAGATCCACCTGCCTCTGGCTACCAGAGTGCTGGGATTACAGGTGTGAGCCACCATGCACCTGCCTCAAGATCTTTTATTTTAGGCTCTGCATATCTGAGTGTTCTGAATGCTCAACTAGCTGAATAATCTCCCTTTGTAATGACAGAAGCATCAGAAAAATCTTGGTTTTGATTTTTGTTTTTTGTTTTTTTTAGAGACAGAAGGTTTCTCTGTGTAGCCTTGGTTATCCTAGACTCGCTTTGTAGAGCAAGCTGGCCTCAAACTCACATCAATCCGCCTGCCTCTGCCTCCTGAGTGATGGGATTAAAAGTGTGTGCCACCACTGCCTAGCCAGAAAAATCTTATCAAATAGGCAGACTGATGAGACTTAAGCCTATTGAGGTCATATGCCTGGCTGACTGAGACAACTGTCACTTCTGCCTTTCTCGTGCTCCTGATGCGGAGGATATTGGCACCAAATGACTAAGTACCTACCATCTGGAGATCTGGCAGGCTCACCCACCAAATGTATGGTTTCCATGGCAAGCACATGGTTACAGCCCTATTCAATACAGTCATCTTTGTAGAAGCCTCATAAAGCTTGTATGCTAGCATATACGAAGACTGGACATATTCCTTCTTACCTGTCCAGAACATAAGACCAGTCCAGTGGAGATGAACGATGCTTTCTCTTATGGTCTAATGGGACCGGAGTGTACAACTTGTCATGCCATGGATATGACAGTACTTTGTACAAGGGATTTTGTTCCTCCATTGTTATAAATATTACTCTGGATTAAAAAAAAAAAACCCAACCCAACTGAGCCTCTCAATAATTTAGTGATTGAATAAAGAGCTTATATGGGAATATCATTCACTGGCAGAGGGAGAATTGGGAAAATAGGGCTTGCTTAGCTCGAAGTCTCTTAGTTACTCACAGCAACATCCCATGCCTGACCAATGCAGTATAAAAAGGAAGGTAATACACACCTGTACGGGCCAGGTTCCAGAACTCAAGGCTTTATCTGTCATCTTGTGGTTTCTTCCACCATAAACAAAGTCTGAGAGGTGACAGCTACAGGAAAAAGCAAATAACAATTAAAACCAGTAGCAATGTGCTGGGGTGATCTTTTTGTGCACCGTGTAGAGGTTGTCTTTGTGTTATTCAAATGTTGATTTCTGTACCCTCAGAGAGCTGAGTATAGACCCTTTATATCATTATTCCTATGGCTGCATCATATTTTGTAAATACTCCAACACCTTCTGATTGGTTTAATAAAGAGCTGAGCCGGGTGTGGTGGCTCACACCTTTAATCCCAGCACTCGGGAGGCAGAGGCAGGCGAATCGCTGTGAGTTCGAGGCCAGCCTGGTCTACAAAGTGAGTCCAGGACAGCCAAGGCTACACAAGGAAACCCTGTCTCCAAAAACCAAAAAAAGGGGGGAGGGGAAGAGGCAAAGATGACTACCAGAGTTCAATCTGTGGACCTTTTATGCCCAAAGAGCCAACTCTACCAAGTTGTCCTCTGACCACCACATGTGCACCATGAAACACACAGAAAACAAACAACAAAAGCCCCAAACAACGACAAAAAGAAAAGCCAACCAAATCTTGAACACACAGCTGTCCAGAGGCAGGAGATAAAAACCATCAGAAAAATAGTGTATACACGAGCTGGGAGTGGTGGTGCACATCTTTAATTCCAGCACTCGGGAGGCAGAGGCAGGCATATTGTTGTGAGTTCAAGGCCAACCTGGTCCACAAAGAGTCCAGGACAGCCAGGACTATGCAGAGAAACCCTGTCTCAACCTTCCTCCCCCCCAAAATAGTGTGTACATATGGGAGATGACACTGAAATAGGCAGTTGTTTCTTCTACTGCTCTCATGTCAGAAAGGACTGTTAGGAAAATCTTGAGACAACAGGGGATGGAAAGGCACATTTGAGTCTTTCTCTCGTCATTTATGTAGCCTTCCTGGAGAGTACGTTTGATAACCTCACCAGAGATACAGCCTGGTCACTCCTCACTCCCTTTCTGTTTTGTACTGTGATGAAACAATTGTCCATGTGAAATACATGCTATACTACTCAGTGAGCAACACCCCAGGGCATTAAATGACAGGATTATTATTCTCATGTCCTGGTAGGTATCAGTGCTCTGAGGTCGATGGTTATAGGGTTGAATGGTGAAGGAAGAGGAAGGCTTGGTCAAGTACAGGTCACAATATCTGTGCCATTTAAAAGACAATGTACCTGGTATCTCTAAACAGATGCCCCACCAATCATGGGTTCAGTCACCTGTAGCCCTGCCAGCTTGAGAGTGGTGTGTGGGCACTGGGGGCCTCCAGAGTAGTGTGCAACTGCAGTAAGGCCAGGCGTGGTGGCACACGCCTTTAATCCCAGCACTCAGGAGGCAGAGGCAGGCGGATTGCTGTGCGTTTGGGGCTAGCCTGGTCTACAAAGTGAGTCTAGGACAGCCAAGGCTAACACAGAGAGACTCTGTCTTGAAAAACCAAAAATCAAACAAAGCAACTGCAGTAGAATAAGGTAGAAAACAAAAACTACTAGACACTGATTTATCTACCTATTTAGTGATTTACTCTAAGCACTGCTTTAACCGCCTGTCACCCATGACTTCCTTTGCTACCTGGAAGAGAATGACCTGGAGAAATAGCTGAAACAACAGGTCATCGCTTTTAGCAACTGCAGACTGCCTTGTGAGTGGCTACATCTCCCTTGCTGGCTAGCCCCACCTTGTGGCTTTAGAGTATATAAAAAAAATGCAAACTGGACCTGGGGTCAAAGCCTTCCAGGAGCTGTCCTGGCTTTGGTCTGCCAGCGACATCTCCTCTCACCCACTCTCATTGGTTTTGGGGATGCTTATTCCATAAAGAGTCCCACTCCATTCCTGAAGGCCCCAGTGAGATCTTTATCAGGTCTCTGGAACTGGGAAGCATGACTGATGGCCACAGTGGGACACTTGGGCCCTCCTCTGGTGGCCTAGGGGACTGTGAGAGCCCAGGCTGGAGTGGAAGATGCAAGAGTCTAAGGCTAGCCCTCCAGGTAAGGATAGCTGGGGAGATGGGCAGGAAGAGCCTGCACAGTCTTGGCCACCCTGTAGGAGATTGCATCCAAAGCCTGGTCTCTGAAGGAAAGGTAGATTGGTCTCTGGAGAAATAAGACTAGGAATTTAAAATGGGAATGGAGAACTTGGGAATGAATGTGTGGATGTTTGCACGGTCCCATGGCCCTGTGGCTATGAGAGCGGCAGTACAGCTGAGGTCACTTCACCTGAACGGGTACTCTCCTTCCATTAGGTAGGGGATGGGGGTGGGGGTACCAAGAATGGGGATATGCATGTGGTCCCCAAGGTAAGACCTGTAGGCTCGATTTTATTATCAATTATGTTTTATTATGAACTTATTAAACGAGCCCACCTCCCTAACAACCCGGCTAACTCAAACAATCTGAAAAGGATATTAAAGACCGCTATAATGAAACCTTAAAGGTGTCAGTTCCGAGGAATGATTCTCCTGGCACAGTCAGCAGGATGTTCGCAGAGCAGCAATCCCACCGACCTTGCTGCTAGAACAGGGAGCAGCAGCTGGAACCTCAAGCTTCAGCTGGAGTCCAAAGCCTTGAAACCTTCCCTGGAGCAGTTTTCTTTAGGAGCCTCCTGAAATACAGGGATGAACAAGCCAAAACCAAGTCCCAAGCAAAAAGCCTTCTCTCTCCTGTTTTGGATATATGTATCTCCTCTCAGTCTGTTCAAGGATATTTTTCACCAAGCTTCCCCATGAAGTAGTTGGACTTCTAAGTGGAAAAACATCCTGCTTTCTCACATGTAAGTGGTAAGCATCCATCCCACACTTGGGATGAAAACAGAAATAGGTTTATCTCCCCTTCAAAGACCTCTTGAGTTGCTGTGAGGGGGATGGCCAGGCAGGCAGCTGTTTGAGGGAGAAGCTGGTCTCCATCACACCCCCTCCACCCCCCATGCACCATATAGGGCAGGACACATATAACCTCCTCCAGCTCTTGGTCAGGGAACTCTTCTAGTCATGGGGTCTCTGCAGTGCCGAAGTGAGACCCACACAGTCCTACAAGCCACACTCAACGACATTCAAAGAGGATTTGCTGCTTTGCTGCCTATGGAATAAAGATGAAGTCCCTTAAATTAAAGACTATCTGAGGAACTGACTGGCCCTCCTTTGATGTTGGCTGGCCACTGGAAGGAATCTTTTTTTCCCGAGACAGGGTTTCTCTGTATATCCTTGGCTGTCCTGGACATTCTTTGTAGACCAGGCTGGCCTCGAACTCACAGCCATCAACTTGCCTCTGCCTCCCAAGTGCTGGGATTAAAGGCGGGTGCCACCATGCCCGGCTCGCCTGAAGGAATCTAGACTTGACTTTGATTAACAGAGTCTAAGAGGTCTGTACGAGATCACTTGGCCATTCGGAACACTTCCTATATATGATTCCTGGTGTTTCTTAGCCTGAAACTCTGTAGGATGGCTTTGCTACTAGATACTGCGGACTTCCCAGCCCCAGATCATATTGGCTGCAAAGATTTTTAAGCTTGAAGACACCAAGGAAGCATCCCTGTTAGCTTTCCCCAAGTATGACATTTTTGCCTGTGATGCCACCTTCCTACCACGTTCAACTGCCAGAACCACATGGCTCCAAGGCAGTCCAAAGACCAAGTGTGGGACTGCTTCTCCAGTGGCATCCACCTAGACCCAATGCCAACTGACCTTGGCAGGCCAGTCAGCTCTACCAGACTCAATTACATGGGAATGCTCCCCAGACTTTGCTCAGCTGAGTTCCTAGGATGAACACTTTCTTTTTTTTTTTTGTTTTTTGTTTTTTGTTTTTCGAGACAGGGTCTCTCTGTGTTAGCCTTGGCTGTCCTAGACTCACTTTGTAGACCAGGCTGGCCTCGAACTCACAGTGATCCGCCTGCCTCTGCCTCCCAAGTGCTGGGATTAAAGGCGTGCGCCACCACCGCCCGGCTGTGTGTCATTTTTTCAAGGCTGCGTAGAAGCTTTTCCTACCCTCGGAGTTAATTGGAACTTGCAGATATTGTACCATCTTCAATATTTAGGCCAATGAGAAAGGATGAATAGGACGTTTTACAATGACACTGGCCAAACTGCCAAGAAACAGACCTCCCTCGACCAGAAATTCTACCGCTTGGACTTACAGTTGAGGGTTTGTTGTATACACATAAGCGTAGTTGCTCTCCTTTTGAGATCCCGTCTGCCTCCCCACCCCCACTGCTCCCAAAGGACTCAGGGGGGACCTCCGAGAGTATGGACACCAAGGCTGCTGTGGACCGTGAGAGCCGATCTAGACCAGCTTCTGGAACCGAGCATCTCACAATGACCTCAGAACGGAAACAACAGCTCGGCCCCCCACTCCGCCCTTCCCAGTTCGGCATCCATGCAGTTCCCACTCAGCCTCTCTGATCTTGTCACGTCAATTAGTTTGGAGGGCAGCCCTTGTATCAGGATAACTTTAATCAATTCTTCGACTAAGGTAAGAATGCAACTGATAGGCTGTGGTCAAATGGTGGGGGAGGAGGTCCCCTTCGGTCAGAGGTCTAGGGGAGGGGAATAGGGCGGAAGAGGGAGGGCGGGCAGGAATGGGAAGATACAAGGGAGGGGATAACAATCGGGATGTGATCGGAATAAATTATAATAAATTAAAAAAAAAGTTAAGAATGCAAAATGAACCCGAGACGAGGTCCTTTCAGGCACTCATCCGGGTGGACCAGCTTGACCAGGCTTTGGTTCACTAACATCCTTCTTCCGCTCTCGTTGTGGTGGGAGTGCTTAGTCCTGAAAGATTCCCGCAACAAGAGTGCAAGAGCAGAGTGGTGCAGGCTGGGCTGCATGCATTACACGTGTTTCTGCACATACCAGCGCAGAAATCTACGGTGGCAGACTCTTCCCAAGGACCCCCAGAACATTCACATGACCCGTGGTCAGCTGCTTCACAGGCATAGATGCTGCAGCAGGGCTACTCCCACAGATGTCGTCGGTGCAAACTCACAGCTACCGCGGTTCGAGAGGCTAGCTGGTGCAGACTGTGCGCGCGCACCATTAAGTAAGCAATCCCACCTCAAGCCTCTTTCTAGGTTCGCTGCTGCTTGCTGCAACCTGCCTGTGCGCATTCCATGCAAATAAACTATAATTTGCTCCCCTCCTCCCCCTGTCCGCCCCCAGTCTAAGCCTGCAGGCATGGTGAGGAAGGGAGCTTAAAAAAAAAAAAAAAGCATGTCTCACCATGCCATGCACAGCAATTGCTGCGCCTAGGTGCGCCTGGGAAATGAAGTCCAGGTTTGGTGTCTTCACAGGAAGCAGCGCCCTCCCCCCCCAACCTACTTCCCCGTTTCTCTGTGTAGTCCTGGCTGTCCTGGAACTCACTTTGTAAATCAGGCTCTCCTGAAACTAAGAGATCTCCTGCCTCTGGCCTCTCAGTGCTGGGATTTAAGGCATGAGCCACCACAACACCGGCAATTAATTTTTTTTGTTTTTGTTTTCGAGATAGGGTTTCTCTGTGTAGCCTTGTTTGTCCTGGAATTCTCTTTACAGACCAGGCTGGCCTCGAACTCACAGAGATCCACCTACCCCTGCCTCCCGAGTGCTGGGACTAAAGGCGTGCGCCACCATGCCCGGCAATTAATTTTACCCTTTAAAAATTTTTATGTTTTGGTGTTTTGCCTGCATGTATGCCTGGGTGAGGGTGTCAGATCTCCTGGAACTGGAGTTAGAATTGTGAGCTGCTAAGTTGGTGTTAGGTCCTCTCTCAAAGAGAGCCCGTGATCTTAATGGCAGAGCCAACGTTCCTATTTTTCTTTTTGGTTTTTCTAGATAGGGTTTCTCTGTGTAGCCCTGGCTCTCCCGGGCTCACTTTGTAGACCAGGCTGGCCTTGAACTCACAAAGATCCACCTGCCTCTGCCTCTGGCGTGCCGGGATGAATAGGACTTTGACATCTATTCTCTACTCCCACCAGGGTTTTACTCTGTAGCTTTTTCTGGCCTCATACCTGCACTTCTCTTTGCCTCAACTTCAAGGGTGCCAACTAAGCCACCTGGTTTGTAGTGTCTGAAGTCTGCTTGGTCAGCACAGGTAAGGCGCACAGCGAGCTTCACACTGGCCCTGGTTAACCCCACAGATACAGCCATGGACCGTTAACCTGAACACCAAGTTGTAGCCAGGCACGGCGGTGCACGTCTTCGATCCCGGCACAGGGGAAGCAAGTGCAGGCGGGTCTCCTGAGTACAAGGCCAACCTGGTCTTCTCTGAAGTGTCAGGACAACTGGGCCTTTGTAGAAAGGCTCAATGTTTAGATCAGCCTGACCTTGAACTCACAGAGATCTGCCTATTCGTTGTTTCTCTGGTGCTGGAATTAAAGGTGTGTGCAACTATGTCTGGGGTGTTTTTTTTTTTTTTTTTGGTGGGTAGGTGGGTGGTGGGTGGATACAGAGTCTTTCTATGTAGATCTGGCATGCTTGATTTTTTTTGTTTGACCTTGACTTTCTGATCCTTCCATCTCCACTTACCACCTACTGGGATTACAGGAGTGCCTCAGGATGGCTGGCTCTGGATTTATTTTTTAGACTTACCAGTATTATTTTTTTCCGAGATAGGGCCTCTCTGTGTAACAGTTCTGGCTGCCCTGGACTCACTTTGTAGACCAGGCTGTTCTCAAACTGACAGTGATCCACCTCCCTCTGTCTCCCCAGTGCTGGGATTGAAGGTGTGCGCCACCACGCCTGCCTGGCTTAGACTTATTTTTTGTGTGATTTGCCTGGATGTATGCCTGTGCACCACATGCATGACTGGTGCCCACAATGGCCAGAAGAGGCAGCCAGATTCCCTGGAGTTACTGATAGTCGTGAGCTGCTGTGTGGGGGTTGTGAGGACTGAACCTGGATCCTCTGAGAGAGAGAAAGAGAGAGCACCAACAGTTGGTTTAATCACTAAGCCATCTGGATTTATTAAAAATAAAAAAAAGATCAAGCCTGCCGTTTCCATTTTTTTTTATGCTAAAAACACCGGCTTACCAATCCTACCGTATAGTCAGTGTTAACTAAAAACATCTTTCAGTGTCCAGCTTTAATAATAACAGAGGTTTCTTTTAATTGTCAGCAGTATGTTGCCTAGCACACACAAGGCACCACTGGCAGACAGAGCAACATTGCAAAAACAGATGCCAAGGTACACCAGGCAATTAGAGAGCCTGGGCTGTGCCTCTGTATCAGGAGTCTAGCTTTGCGAATTACTCTGGGAAGATGCTAAGTTGAGAGAACACCGGCGAGAGGTTGAAGAGTGTGTTCTGTCTGATTTGGGAGACTGATGGGAACGTTATACATCACTGCCTTCTTACTTAGACACCTGCGACTTGTGTCTTACTTTTTTTTTTTTAAAGATTTCATTTATTTATTTATTATTGTGTATACAGTGCCCTGCCTGCATGTATACCTGCAGGCCAGCAGAGGGCATCAGATCACATTGTAGATGGCTGTGGGCCACCATGTGGTTGCCAGCAAGAGCAGTTAGTGCTCTGAACTCCTGAGCCATCTCTCTAGCCCCTTGTCTAACTTGTAACCTGTGTAAGTGATCAAGGTCATGTGATTTCTAGTTTTAGTTTATAAGGCGCCAGGCCAATGATCATCTTCAGGGTCTGTGGAAAAAAGCATGTCTCTTATGCTATATAAGGTATATGGATATATAAACACGATGTTTTCCAAGTAGGACAGAATTCACTGGCCTGGTACAGCTGTTTTCATCATAAGCTTTCACTTTAATGTGACCTATAACTGATATGCATTCAAGTATTTCCTTATATAAGTCTGCTTTTTCTTAACAGTTTGCTCCCTTGACGTTGATATCAAATGATGCATCGCAGTTTTATTTGATTTTTTTAGAATTACTTATTTTATGTGTGTGTTTTGTCTGCATGCTATGTAGGTGAACCACATGCACACCAGGTGCCCAGGGAGATCAGAAGAAGGTGTTAGATCTCCCAGAATTGTGAGCCCACCATGTGGGTACAGGAAATTAAACCACGTTCCTTTACAAGAGCAGCCAGTGCTCTTAACCACTGAGCCATCTATCCAGCCCCTCAAATGATGCTATATGGTAAGTTTTCCAGTAAGACAGAATTCACTGGTATGGTTCAGCTGCTTTCCACATATTTATAACTGACATGGGTTAATTTTAAAAACTGTATTAATTTACTAATAAGTTTTTTTGAACAGTTATTTTATGTGAGTGTGCATAAGTGCCTGGGTGAGTGGTGGTCAGTTGTGGGAGTTGGCTCCTTCCTTCCATCATGTGGGCCCAGGGGATTAAATTCAGGTTTTCAGCAAGCTACTTTCCTAGCTGAGCCACCTTGCCGGCCCTGTATTCCTTTTATGTACTGCAATTTAGAAGAGTGGTTCTCAACTTTCCTAATGCTGGGACATTTTAATACAGTTCCTCATATTGTGGTGACTCCCCGCAACCATAACATTATTTTTGTTGCTATTTTGTAACTGTAATTTTGCTGTTGCTATGCATTGTAATGTAAATATTTTTGGAGATAGGGCTTTGCCGAGAGGGCCGAGCCCCACAGGCTGAGAACAACCGATGCTGAGTCTTTCAGTCTTTCATTCATTTCTGTGATTAACTGGCAGGATTTACGATTCAAGAAACACAAGCATGCTTAGAAAGGTACAGGAAATAAAAGAGTGATTACAGATAGTAATTCTTTGTTTTGTTTTTTTTTTTTTTAAAGTTTTTTGAGACAAGGTTTCTCTGTGTATCCTTGCCTGTCCTGGGCTCACTTTGTAAACCAGGCTGGCCTTGAACTCACAGCAATCCACCTGCCTCTGCCTCCCGACTGCTGGGATTAAAGGCGTGCGCCACCACCACCCGGCTGATTACGGATGGTAGTAATGGGTAGTTTTGACTTGCTAGCCTCAGCACCCCCTAGCCCCAATTTATTTATTTATTTTCGGTGTTTTGAGAGAGTTGTTCTTGAGACAGAGCGGGCCTTGAACTTGTGAAGTCTCCTACTTCACCTTCTCCATCCATCTGGATTACAGCACCCAGGGTTGTACTGCCTGACCCATGTCTGAAATTCATTATGAATTCCTTAGCCCCTCCCTTTTTGTGCAGATTCACATTTTTCCCATTATGAAATTGAAAACTTAAAAGTGTTAAAAAAAAAAAAAAAAAAAAAAAAGAGAGAAGCCGGCTCACGCCTGTAATCCCGGCACCTGGGAGCCAGAGGCAGGCGGATCTTCGTGAGTTTGAGGCCAGCCTGGTCTACAAACGGCAAGGAGCTAAGGCTGCAGAGGAACTAACTTAATAGGCTGTAAGTACAGAGATGAAGAAACCACACACAACCATCCTGGTGGACTCCGTGTGATTACAAACAGCATGAAAACTGGATGAGGCAATGTCAGAGTGAGACAGCGTGAGAAGACAAACCACCTCCTCGCCTTTGTTGGCCTGAAAGATGCAGAAAGGTCAGGAGCCACACAGGAGCTGAAGGCTTCTAGAAGCTGGCAAGGCAGAGACAGGACACCTTGCAGAGTTTCCCAGAGTTCAGTCTTAACATTTTTGGCCTAGCCCAGCGAGACGCACTTCCGACTTCCGAGTCTGCTACAGCTCATACCAACCGTGCTTATTCAGTGCAAAGAGACACAAGAACTAGTAATGAAATACCAGTCCAAGTGAAACAACCTTCCTTTGACTGTGCTTTCTCTGGGTCTCAGCAAATCTGCCTCTGCAGACTGAGCCAAGATGTGGAAACTATATCTGGAGTACATACAAGATGATGCACCTCTCCTTCCACAGAATAATCAGCCCAGCCCTAAAGGATGACAGAGAATTTTTTTTTAACCTGCTATCCATTTGACAGAGTGATATCTAGAATATGCTAAGAAATGAAAAAGTCAATTAAAAAAACAAAGCCAGCTAAGGAGCAGATCAGAGAGCTCTTTACAGAAAAACTATAAATTGCCAGTAAACACTGAAGGAATCATCACCCTTAGCCATCAAGGAAATGCAAATTAAAGCCATTCTGTGCTTTTCCCTTATCTGTGTCAAGAGTGGCTAGTATATTGGATATGGTAGTATAAAAGATGTGATTAAAATGGAATTTCTAAGTGATCTCAATTTCTCATGCATTATTATTATTATTATTATTAATTATTTTCCTTTTCCTTTCTTTTGAGACAGGGACTTACTGCATAGCCCTGGCTGGCCTGGAATTCGCTACGTAGACCACATTAGCCCTCAGTTTACAGAGATGCACCTGCCTCTGCACCACATCCAGGTCACCTTGATATTTGCAGCAGGGTCTCTCACTGGGACCTGCGCTCACCAACCAGGCTACACCAGCTGTGCTATGAATCCCAGGAGTCCTCCTAAAGTAGAACTAGGTAGAAAACCACTTTTATTTTTCCCAAGACAGGGCTTCTCTCTATGTAGCCTTGACAGTCCTGGATTCGCTTTGTAGACCAGGCTGGCCTCGAATTCACAGCGATCCTCCTGTCTCAGCCTCCCTGAGTGCTGGGATTAAAGGCCTGCTTCACCACGCCAGCTAGAAAACCAATTATTAATATTGACTTACTTAGTGATTTAACTTAAAGCACCACGTGTACTGCCTATTTGCCAAGCACGACTTCCCTTGCTACCAGGAATAGAATGATCTGGAGATACAGCTGAAACAACGGGTCATTCCCCGACTGCATCATAAGCTTCTGTAAAATCTCACTTGTTGGCCAGCCCCACCTTGTGGTTTTGGAGTATAAAACCAGAGCACAGCTTGGACCAGGGATCAAAGTCTTTCAGGAGTTATCCTGGTGTCAGTCTACCCGTGACATTCTTTATTTTTTTTTTTCTCTTCTACTCTCATTGGCGTCAGAGTGCATATTCAGAAAGATTGCCACATCATTGCTACCTATCTCGCCCACACTGTGACAACATGCAAGTGTTTACTGACAGAGCTATCTCTGTTGGCCACATCTTTTTGTAAGAAAGGGAAGAAGGGGAAAAGAAGCCCATAAAGGACGACTTAAAAAATTTCCAACTGCTTCAATATTCTATTCACACGCAAGTCATAATTATGGGTCAGATGTGCCGTGGTGACAGCTCTGCGCATGCGCCACACATGTACCACGCATGCGCACAGAACCAATGCCGGATAAATTTGTCTCCAAGGTTGGGGACTGTACCCTAAGTCTGCATGCACCTGTAAGCTGCTCTGCGTATGTGTAAGCACTGCACCCAGAGGTTACATCATGCAAAAATAGTTTTTTAGTTTCCCCCTAAATTTTCTAGGAAAGGCCAGCGGGTATCCATGAAAACCCGGGTGTGACAGTCCCAGCATGCAACTCACAGCAACAGCTGGCTACTGCTGCCTCTGGGAAATGAAGTCCAAGAGTGTTCAGCCATTTGTCCCAGCTTTGAAACCCAACAGATAGGTGCTTAGGTCTTATACATGGGGCACGGATGGGTGGTGGTGTACAGTATGCAGTTCCTGCTGGCCTTGTACTGGCAATCCTCCTGCCTCAGCCTCCTGGTTGCCAGAATTACAGGAGTGCATCTTCACATCCCAGCTTGGCTTGTCTGATTAGTTGGTAATGCTCTCCATGGCTGAGTCTGCACTAAATACAATACCTGGCATTTCCCCTAAACCATGTACTGCATGGTTTATTTAATTTTCTTTAAAGGTATTTATTTATTTTAATAAATCACTATGCTTCCCTGGCTGTCCTGGAATTCACTATGTAGATCAGGCTGGCCTTGAACTCACAGAGATCTGACTGCCTCTACTTCCAAAATGCTGGGGTTAAAGGCATGGGAAGGGAAGCCAGGCAAGGGAAATGCTTTTAATTCAAGGAGTTTGTGCCTCACTTCAATATGTAAACAGACAAATAATAATATGCATAGCATAATTTTCCCTTGTGATTTTTTTTTTTCTGAGACAGGGTCTCTATGTGTTGCCTTAGCTGTCCTGGACTTACTTTGTAGACCAGGCTGGCCTCGAACTCACAGTGATTCGCCTGCCTGTCTCCTGAGTGCTGGGACTAAAGGTGTGCGCTGCCATGCCTGGCTGTGATTTTTTAAAAAAATATGCACAGTTGAAGAGTTACATCTTGTAAGATAATTATCTGCCCTTACTTGATTACTGCAATGGAGCCTTCTTGTAAAACTAAAGTACATTGCTTCCAGGTCAGTGGCATCAATCCAAAAAAGTGCTGATATGTACATTTTCCAGAGGATAATTTTTTTGTTTTTTGCTTTTTGAGACAGGATTTCTCTGTGTACCCTTGGCTGACCTGGACTCATTTTGCAGACCAGGCTGGCCTCGAACTCACAACGATCCACCTGCTTCTGCCTCCCGAGTGCTGGGATTAAATGCGTGCACCACCAGGCCTGGCTTCCCGAGGATAATTTTAAGTATAAAATGTTATTGTTGGTAAATAAGTCTGTTTATGTAAGGGCATAGACTATATTCGCTATGATATTAACTGAGGAAAAACTGACAATAATTTCCAAAGTGGGAAGCATCAGCCCAGTAGCTGATGGCATATATCCCCAAACCCAAGTGGTAGGGGGAATTTATTCCCCAAAGTAATCCTCTGACCTCCATTAGCACATCATGTCACGCCCATACACATAAATAAAATAAATACATAAATGCAGTTTTAAGAAGTCCAAGTACAATTCGGGAGCTGATACATTAGTGGAATTAGGAATATACACTGTTGTTTGACTTTCAGAAGGTGTGTCTGAGGCATGAGCTACTAACCCATTTCCTTATTGGTAAAGACAGGCTAAAGATGACAAACCATTATGTGTCAACCAGTTCCACCTCCACTTTTTTTTGGGGGGGGGGAGGAGAGTGCACAGGCTCTCTGTGGGCTCAAGCGGAACTTGGCTCTATGCTACACCTCATGTATTTTGTAGGGGATGGAATCAAGGCCTCATGTGTACATAGTAGGCTAGGCAAGCATTCTGTCTGTCACACTTACATGCATGACGTGTTTCAGAATGATGAGGTAAAAGAGACAATATACACTAAACATTCCTAACGTTAATATTCAAATCTCCTAATGTTCCAGATTTAAAAAAAAAAAAATACAGATGTTAAGATGGAAATCTATCCAACTATATTCAAGACAGGCTGTTCCTAAGCCTGTTTGTTTGTTTGTTCCTAAAGCCTTTTAAAAATGGGATAGTTGGGCTAGAGGGATAGCTCAGTGGTTACTGTCTTGCTCTCTTGCAGAAGTCCTCAGTTTAATTCTCATTAACCACATGGTGGCTCACAACTATCTATACCCTCTAATGCCCTCTTCTGGCCTGCAGGTGTACATACAGGTAGAGCACCTAATAAAATAAATAACAATCTTAAAAAAAAAAAAAAAAAGAAAGGGATAGTTAAGTCAGGTGGAGGTGGCATACCCTTTTAATCCCAGCACTTGGTAGGTAGAGGCAAGCAGATCTTTGTGAGTTGGAGGCCAGCCTGGCCTACAGAGGGAGTTCCAGGACAGTCAGGGCTACACAGAGAAAACCTGTGTTGAAAAACAAAAATAAACAAAAAAGGGATAGTTAAACCGCTCTGCAGGATAACTATTAATTATAAGTTAACATAAGCTAGGTGCTGTTGTTGAGGTCAGTAACACAACACATTCTGTAATTCTTTTATTCTGAAGAGAGAGTCTCCTGCAGCCCAGGCTGGCCTTCAACCTGCTGTGTAGTCAAGGAGAGCCTGGAAACAGGGCTGTGACCAATGTAGCCACATAGGTCATCCCTCCCACCTCCAACCCTACAGGGCCTGTGAATGAGGAGAAACAGCAGAAAAATTCCTGCAGAGGAGCATCCAACAAAATACTTCACCTCAGAAACTGTGGAGGCCACTGACAACGAAGTCCGTACAGTCGGGAGGGATCTAAGAGCTGTGACAATACAGTACAATGTAGTGTCCTGGAACAGACAGACGAGAGATTAAACACTATAGGAAATGGCAGAAGTGGTGAGCTTTGCGTGTGTGTGATGTGCACATATGTGGTACATGCAAGTGCTTTTTACCCTTAGAGCCACATCCTCAGCTCATGGACTTTAATTAAAGACACATTAAGCCAGGATCATTATCATTCAGTTCCTGTTATTTTCCCTACCCACTGCTACCCAGCCCTTGCTCAAATAAATAATCCCCCTTCCCAGGCAGGCAACCCTAGTAAAATGCAGGGAGCCCCTCTTTCCAACAAAGTCTCCACAAAACAAAACAAAAGAACACATGAAAGTATCTGAGGGAACTTGTTCGGAAAGGATGAGAATAAGAGGAAAATGGGGGAGAAGTCTGATCAATATTTGTAAAACTGTAAAAGAACATAATTAAAAAGATTGGCTTATAACAAGTGCCTCCTGCTTGTCTAGAAAAGAAAACAAAACAAAACAAAACAAAACAAAAAAAAAAACAACTGGGGGCAGCATGTTTAAGAGGTTTCTAGGCTGTCATTGTAATTTCTCCACACATCTATATTGTTTAGTAAGATTTAAAAAAAAAAAAAAAAGATGTTTGAGAAGAGGAGGAAAGAGGCTGAAGAGATGGCTCAAAAGCTAAGACCGCTTGCTGTTTTTGTTTATTCCGGCTCCAAAATTCTCCTCTCATGACTGTGTCTGCGCTGTCGCATCCCTCTGAGTCACAAGCAAGTACCCTGGGAGTTGGAAGAGGAAGTCAAAGAAAACGGAACGAACACTCACCTGTACGCACTTAACAAGCCACGGACTCAAGTGGCTTCCCGTTCCGACACCTGCTCACAAGGTAGAGAGACATAACTCCTAGTTAAGGAGGTACAGCAAGGTCAGAGCCCACATCCAGCACTTTAAGAGTAGCTCATTATTCTATAAAGACGCTCACATGTAAGACTGAGACCTCCAGAGACATTTCCAGTCTATACCCGGAGTCCCCAGAGAGAAACGGAGTCCGATGTCGATGCAATACACACAGGAGTTTTATTGAGTCGATGCGCATCGAGGTCTGACAAGCTCTTTTAAGCTGCCGACCCCTGAAAGCAGGCGCAAGTGCTTTTTATATCTTTTTTTGTAAAAGCAGAATTTAGTAGGCTAGCTAGGAGGGGTAAGTGCATTCCAGGGGTAGGGGTGGTGGGATATTTTTAGAGGCAGCGGGACCCTCAGCATAAGCTGGCTGGCCTTGAGTCAAGCTGGATCCTCAGCGAAGGCTGGCTGGTCTTGAGTCAAGCTGGACCCTACAAGGGGGCCAAACAGCTACAGAACACACAAAGTGATTTGATATTGATACCTTGGTTCAATATCAACATTGCTTCCTGGCCCCTCCACACACAGCCTGACCTCCTGTCCCCACGGAGAAAGCTCACAGGGCACAATAAAGCACAGCCACAGGGGAGAAAGTACCAGATATTTATAGCACAGACGTCCGTCCTGGGAAGTGGTAGGTAGCCCTCCAGGCTGCTCCAGTCCGTTTTCTTTTTTTCGAGATAGTGTTTCATATATCCCATTTCTCCAGGGTTACATCTTGCTTGATTTTTTTTTTTTTTTAATCTTTCTAGGTCCTCTCCTTTACACAGGCGCCCGTTCCAGATTTCATCCCATCCGGAGCCCACGTCCCTCTCTTATTCCAGGGACCCTTAGTCCCTCTTATTCTCTGAGGCACAGTTTAACTTGAACCCCGATGGCGGTCAGCTTGACCCTCTTTCAAAATTGCGCCTCCCAGAATGCACGCTCTGCGCTACGCACTGCCCCCGAGACCTCTGGGAAATGTCCGAAGCCCAGGAGTAGGCGGGGCTGTAAACAAGCCCATCAGTCTTTGAAACATTCTCATTTATTCTTTGAGAATTTCATACTTGTATGCAATGTATTTTGATACTATGCACCGCCGACTCTTCTTCCCACCCACTGCAATTCTTCCTTTCCAGAATGCATCGCAGCTCCAATGGCACCGCCCAGAGGCCTCTGGGAAATGTTGTTCATGTTTGTGGGCATGCGCAGTCCGAGGAGCGATGGTAAAGTATTTTATTGTGGTGTTTAGAGCTGCCTAGCCTGTTTATTTCATGATATTGTATCATATTAATTATATTTATTTTACTTTTGAGAAAATTGATAATGTGGTTCCCCTCGCCCCCCCCCCCCCATCTCCCCCAAAGCTTGTTTGTCATAGGTGTGTTGTTACAGGGAGCGCACCAGTTGTGACCACTCAGGCACAGCGTGTAGCTAATTGACTTTATTCTAGCACCCAAGTGTTCGGGTACCCCAGCGTAGCCCCGAGTGTCCAGAACGCAGGTTTTGTTTTCCTAATAAATCTCTATCGCAGTCTCCCCTCTCCCATCACTCTTAATTTGCCCCCTCTCAGATCCACTCTTCCTTTTCCCTTCAGAAGAGAGCAGGCCTCCCAGGGATATCCACGAACAGGGTTTAACAAGCTACAGTAAGAATAGGAGCCAAGGCTACACAGAGAAACCCTGTCTCGAAAACAACAACAACAACAACAACAACCCAAAACAAGAATAGGAACCAACTCTCATATCAAGGCAGGGTGAGGCAAGCCATGAGGAGGAAAGAGTCACAAAGGCCCCACCCCAACGCAGAAGCGATCTCCAGTTGATAACCAGCTGCTAAAGAAAATTTAGTTTTCTCTAAGGGAGTCTCACTGGGGAAGCAAACTACTTTTAAGGGTAGGCTGCATGCCCGACAGTAGATGGCCAAGAGAAAATGAACTCAACGACATTTTTGGACATTTCCCTGTTTCATAATATTGTGTCAGGGCTCTTTTTTGTTTTGTTTTATCTTATTATATTTTTTCTTTCCTCTTTTTATCCTACAGATTTTTTTTTTTTCCGCACATATTATGGCTTCCAGTTTTGAGGGAATTCCTGAATGTGCAACCAAGTGAGTCTCTGGGCTCTTTTTCTTGTTTGTTCTTTTTGTCCAACTCTGATGTGCCATTGTTTTATCTTAGTATATTTAATTTTATTATTATCTTATAGAATCTTTTTTTTCCCCTAATGAGAGAAAGAAAGGGGTTGGATCCAGATGGGAAGGAAGGTGGGGGAGGATCTGGGAAGAAAAAAAAAAGCCAAAATCACAGTATATTATGTAAGAAAAAAAGTTTTTAAAAGAGACTGAATGTGTTAAAAAAACTGAATTTTCATATATATATATATATGTATACACATATATGGTTTGAATGAGATTTATATTTTTAAACTACATATTTTATTTTTTCTCTCATATAACAAATTTCCATCCATTCCTTCAGCCTCCCCCTCCTATCTTCCCTCTCCACCAGATCCACTTCTCCTCTGATTCTCTTCAGAAAAGAGCTGGCCTCCCAACATGGCATAATAAGACTCAATAAGATGAGGCACAAACTCTCATATCAAGGCTGGACGAGGCAGCCCAGTAGGAGGAGCCTAGTCTTAGGAACTAAAATTTTAATGTGTTTGAGTTTGTAAAGACTGAGGGACTTTCAGAGTTATTTATGTTTTTAATGTGAGATCTTGGGGATAAATAAGAAAGTAAAAAATGGCTTTGTGGTGATGTGTTTGTGTATCAAGTTGACATGGGGTCAATTGTGCTGGTTAGTTTTATGCCAACTTGACACAAACTAAGGTCATTTGAGAGGAGGAACTCTCAAAAGAAAATACATCCATAAAATCAGGTTGTAGGCAAGCCTATAGGGCATTTAAAAAAACCTTATCATAGCCAGGCGTGGTGGCGCACGCCTTTAATCCCAGCACTCGGGAGGCAGAGGCAGGCGGATCGCTGTGCGTTTGAGGCCAGCCTGGTCTACAAAGCGAGTCCAGGACAGCCAAAGATACACCGAGAAACCTTGTCTCAGAAAAACCTAAAAAAATGAATGAATGAATGAATGAATGAATGAATGTCATGGAATTCCTTAAAAGGATTTGCCTCTCCCCCTCCAGACAGGGAAAAACCTATCACAGGAAGCAACCCTGGAGATAGATTTACTATCTGAAAACTCCTTTCCCTCAAGCCCCCAGACATTGTTAGGGAATCCTAACAAGGATCTCCTATCCATTCCAAAACCCCAAGCCACTCTTTACTCATAGAAACTTCCTCACTTAAACCATCTGGAGCCAGAGTCCTGCCTCCCACTGTCTAGGAAGGTGAAGGACTCCCATCCATATTCTCCACCCTTGGCATCGCTTAGTCATTCTCAGGCAAAGATTGGCCAGGATTGTACCCTCAGTCTCCTACAACACAGGAGAAGAACTAACCAGACTGTCAGCTCATTGACTGATAAAGCTCACAGTGACTGGAGGCAGCCCCAAATAACATTAGAAGGCTCGCAAGATTCTAAAACATGTTTGTTTATTTTTTTCATTAATTAATTAATTAATTTATTTACTTTACATCCCAGTAGGAAG
Source organism: Acomys percivali (assembly GCA_907169655.1). Taxonomy (NCBI): domain Eukaryota; kingdom Metazoa; phylum Chordata; class Mammalia; order Rodentia; family Muridae; genus Acomys; species Acomys percivali. The sequence continues at coordinate 4,323,121 of OU015759.1, read as the reverse complement.
TTCCCCTCCCCTCTTCTCCTCCCAGTCTCTCCCTCTCTCTTCCCCTTCTCTTCCCTCCCCCTATATTTCCCTCCCTTTCTTCTCAGAGAAGGGGAGACCTCCCATGGATATCAGGCCCCCCCTTCCCTGCCGCACCCCCCCGCGGCATATCAAGTAGGACTGGCCACATCTTCTCTTGAGGCTAGACAAGGCAAGCCTGTTAGGGGAAAGGGATCCAAAGGCAGGCAACAGAGTCACAGGCAGCCCCTGTTTAAATGTTAGAGGTCCCACATGAGGACCAAGCTGTATATCTGCTACATATGTGTGTGGGGCCTAGGACTGTCCCATGGATGCACTCTGGTTTGTGATTCATTCTCCGCGAACCCCTATGGGTCCAGGTTAGTTGATTTTGTAGGTTTTCTTGTGGTGACCTTGACCTCTCTGGCTTTTCCAATCCTTCCTCCTCCTCTTTCCATAAGATTCCCCTAGCTATGCCTGATGTTTGGCTGTGGGTCTCTGCATCTGTTCTCATCAGCTTCTGTGTGAAGCCACCCAGATGACTGTTATGCTAGCCTTCTGTTTGGAAGTACAGCAGGAGGTCTTAATCAGCTGAGCCAAGTGGTGAGCTATGAGGGGTTGTGAGAGGAAGACCCTCAGTTCCTTTTGGCTTGATGGCTCATCAGTGAACAGCAGCTTTCTGGGAGCTAGAGGCTAATTAAGAAAGCAGATGAAACACTATGGACTCCTTATCACTTACTAAACTTGGAAGCACACATTTGGCAGACAAAGCAAGCACATTTTTACGAACCTCACACAAAACACACACATACAATCAGTAGACAAAACAAGGCAGTGCCCAAAGACACCATTTGTCCACACATATGTGAACATACAGATATAAATATATATGCATATATATATATACATACATATAGACAGTATATACAAGCAGTCAGATATATAAACAGACAAGACAGACACCTTTTTGGATGAAGCAGATGGCTTCAACAACTGTT